>JAUTDX010006492.1:0-31093 GCA_030844895.1 Ambrosia x helenae
TTTTTGAGGTAAAGTAGCTTTTAGAGAAAGTTTTATGTTACCACGAAGATCCTGCCCAATACACATTAATGATAATTGCTGACCTACTGAAATCACGTCTGAAATTCTGGATACCTGAAATTTTGCATCAAAGAGTCCCCATAACTAGCCAAAGATTTCTACTCACAAGAGAAATAATAAATAGATCTATATTCGAGATGGAAATTCGATCCATATACTTGTGAAAGGATCAATCTAAGCTATATGTTTTATCGCCAACAAGGCAGATTGAAAATAAGTATTAGCTTAAAGAAAAAAGGTCGAAGGTAACCTAAAATATATCTTAATCCATAAAACCACAAATTCTTTTATTCAAGAGATTATATTAATTAAAAGTGTAATTATCTAAAGCATATTTAATCCAATGTTGTGTGTTAAAAAACTGCTTAAAAGAAATGCGTAGAAATGTCTCAAAACTATATTTTCATAAAGCCTAGTAAGTCTTTAACTTATTCGTGATATTAAATTATTATTGAAAAAAAATATTTTAAATCATATTTGACACTCTGTAATTTGTTATTGTTTAAACCATTAAAACTTTGAACAAAAGGTGTTTTGGTCAACCCAACCAGTGTCTATCACAACCTCTAATATTTGTGACTACATGGCAAAAAGATTAATGATGAAATGTAGATCATGTTGAGACTGAGTGATTGGATGAAAAAAAAAGAGGCAGAACCCCCCCCCCCCCCCCCCCCCCCCCCACCCCCCCCCCCAATTTAGAAGATGTCACTAACCGGTTCATGTGACAATTCAGAAACATGTAAGAGGCCATGTTGGCCACCATTGAACTCCACAAAAGCCCCATACTCTTTAATTGATGTTACAATGCCTTTATAAACACCTCCTACTTCAATTGCTCGCCCAATTATTAAATCAACCTGAGGATTAATGGTAGAAACAAACCATGGATTAAAAGATAAAAAAAGGCAACAGCCTTCATTTTGGACTGTTCCAAAATAAATGCAGCATGTTTCAATATTACTTATTTATCATATCGTATGCGTTACATGATACCGATGGCATTAATTTTGATCCACAAAATTCTCTACTTCATCTTTATTCATGTGCATTTTGTGAAACTTGGTTGAGGTCAAACTACGATATCATGTCTAAAGTCAAAAGTTGCATTATCTTGGAATAGAGGACTTAAGATTTTATACTAGAAGCATTAGCTTCCTGTCTTCTTATAAAAGAGAAAGCAACCAGTTCATCATGATGGTGGGCAATAGCTTGCCTACATAATATCATATGATTTTTGAAACGAAATAAAATGGCAGTGTTGTTTCTAATTCAACCTCATTTCAGCCTTCCAACTTATCTTTTTGCAGTTACGAATCTTAAATGGGAATAGACCTTTTATTCCAAACTAATTCCTATGGGTTTAAAAGAGGGACATAAGATGCAAGAAATCTGTTACTTATGTACAATATGGTGAAAGAATGTGCCATACCTTTTCTTGCACTTTTTCCATTACCGATTGATTCTTAGCAACTATAGTTAATGTTCCATCACTCACAGACATCCGAGCACCTGGGAAAATACATAGCAATTGTTGATGCAGAAAATCATAGTATATCTAGATAATTAAAAAAAATCAAGGTAACTAAACAACTTGTAATTTAGGTATCTACCAAGTCACTGACCACTATTAAGTAACTATTTGCATTAAAATATATTTATTAAGCATCGTCAAGCTAACACAAACCTGTCTCTTCTTCAATTTTCGTCTTCAAAGCACCAAGTGGTCCAATCAAGCGGCGTAGATCATCATTGCTATATTTTAAGGTAACTGCAAGCCAAAATATTATTAGTTGGCATGCTAGTATGCTACAAGGCAACCTGTAATAATTATGAAATAAAGTGTGAGGCCAACCTAATCGAGGAGAATTTCTTCCAGCCTGAGTGCGTGCTGAATTTATTTCTTGCTCCATATGTTCAAGTATTTGAAGCCGGCCTTTATATGCAGGTTCCAATGACTCACAAATAATGTCAAGAGGAATTCCAGCAGGTTTTATATCCAATTGAATTGCTGTAATTCCGTTTCGTGTTCCTGCTATTTTAAAATCCATGTCCCCAAGATGATCTTCTAGACCCTAAACATGAACAAAATATTGTTTTGAAGTGGCAAAGGATAAAATAGTCCATTCACACACTCCACTTTGATTATTTATAATTCAATTGACATGCTGCATTGAGACTAATAAAGAACAGAAATTAGTCGATGGGAAAATATATTGTAAATAAATGCTTACCAAAATATCAGTTAGTATGCGGTACTGGTCAACATTGCCATTGATGAATCAACCTCAGTCACAAGGCCTACTGACAGACCAGCAACATGTTCTCTCAAAGGGATGCCGGCATCCATTAAAGCCATGCTCCCTACATTAGGTAAGGGGAAAAAAGGCAATACAATTATGCCCAATAACACAAATTGGAAAAGAAATGAAATGGCAATTTACAAGAATCTGAAAATAAAATAGAAAAGAATATGACAAGCATAGCACATAAACATACCTCCACAGACAGTTGCATTGATGTTGAACCATCAGAGCCATGACTTCAGAATTAATTCGCACAGTATACGGAAAATCAAGTTCAGGAGGCAATACAGCAATAAGAGCTTTCTCAGCAAGGGTGCCTAAACAAGGAATAACCAAAATAAATTTACTTCACATCAAAATACAAAACATAACTTAATATTCTGCATTCTTGCCACTTCATACGGGCAGTGACCCAATAACAACAAATTTATTTATTAATGTATTCTCCAAGTAAAAACATAATAATCATCGTAATGAGTGACAATCAAGATGCATATCATGCATAGCAATTTTAAATATACAAGAAGATTCAATGCCATAATAACAAGATATAGTGAAACAAATCGTCTAACCATGTCCAACTTCACGGCGGTTCAATCCAGTCCGCTTCCCAACTTCATTAATACAATATGGTGGAAAACTATAATGAAGCATAAATCGTTTGGTTGGAGGGCCCACAACAGAATCCAAACGTTGAGCATCTCCTGGTGCCCCAAGAGTAACAGTACATAAAACCTGAATAAAATTTTTAAATTTTTGTAACACACAAAGTCAAGAATTATAATATGTAATTTGTTAAATAATAATAACCTGAGTATCTCCACGGGAAAAGAGAGCCGATCCATGTAACCCAGGCAAGTTACCAGCTTCACAATACCAAAGGCCTGACCTCATCAAGACGCCTTCCATCAAGCCTAAAGCCTTCATTAAGTATCCTCCTGCGTACAACCTGATAAAATTTACCTTTTTAAGACATTTAAAGTTTAAAACCTTATTTATAGGAAACCATAATTTTATCCCAATAAATATATGAATTCCAAAATTAATAGCTGAAAAACTATATTCTCTTACTAAACATATCAACACACCTGTTTTCTCACTGTATCAACAGTCTTTGATAGACCTCTTAAGCTTTCTTCATCACCTTCTTCCTCTAATATAACTTTCACATCTTTTCCAATTTTATCTAAAGCTTCTCCGCGTTCAAACTAAATACAACAAAATTAAAGAAAGTATATGTAAATCTAATATATCACTGTGGCAAATATGAAATATCAAGGCATTTGTACAAACACATGGCCTACCATACCAATTTTCTCCAGAAACTAAAGCTGAATTAGCTAGGTTTGATTATGAGATTGCTGTCTGAATAATTAATGCATTTGATAAAAGGTCAAAATATTTTATATAACATTCATTATACCTTTCCATAGGAAGGATCAGTAAAAATAGCTTCAATAGGTTTCTCGGTTAAATTACGGATTTTGTCCATTGTTCTCTCTGACACCAATGACAGTGTATATTCCTTCTTTTGTTTCCCTGCTTTGGCAGCCAGCTTCAACTGAGGCTCGATGAACTTAACTGCCTGAACAATAAAAGATGACTCAATCAGATTCCAACAAATGCTAAGGGTTTTTTATGAAACTATAGTCGACCTTTTTGACTTACCTCAGGATGAGCAAACCTAAATGCAGCTTCAAGGTCCTTTTCAGAAATCTCATTTGCTTGTACATCTATCATCATAGTTTTATCTCTTGTGCAAGCATATACAGGTTCAGATCACTCAGATTGAGCTGTGGTGATCCACATCATAAATGAGATCATAGCAGATTGTGTAAGATGGTATAAAATCTACTCCATGGACCATGATATGATCAAGGGTTCCCAAGTCCATATAAATCAGATCAAAATATAAAATTGCACATAAGAATTACAGAAAATTTAACCCACCTCAATGTATTGAACGATGTGATCACAAGATAGGTTTAACGATATGAACTTCAAGAAACAAGATTAAAATTTTATTTATTTATTTATTTATTTTATTATATTTTGCCAATGACAGATCCTTTTTCATTATGAATTCTTGCACACTCATATGCACCGGTTATTACAGTTGAATGACACTATGATATACCTAAATCCTAATACCTCAGTACACACTAGTTTTAAGGTTGAACCATAAACATCAGGAATAATATATATATATATATATATATATTATATATTATACGTATGCTAAGCAGTTAATGCGGGTGGGAAATCGAATATCGGTCAAGGGCTGATATTTGAGATACAGGTTATCGCAGTAGGATATCAGTGAGATATCGGTATTTTAATAACATGCAAAATTTAATATATATATATATATACATACATATATACACACACATATATTTATATACATACGTATACACACACACATATATGAAAAACTAAAACATAAGCATATATATAATCCTAAATTACTAACAATAATATTAAAAGTCAAGACTCCAATTCGCAGGCTAGAAGTGTTCTGTGTTCGATTGTTCGGTTTAGGGTTCTGGAAGTGTTTTTGGCAGTTAGGGTCTTAATGCTTATGGGCTTATTCTAAAAACATGATTTTTATGGGCTTTTAGTTTAATTTGGCATCCAAACAAACAAAATCAGGAAATACAACGCTATGACCAATATTTGAGAATTAAAATAGCGGTGGGATATCTGTACCGATATTTGCCACCAAATATCGGCCAAGGTTCGATAACCAATATCTTGCCGATATCCCACCAATATTGACTGCATAGTACGTATGGATATATAGTAGGTGGATTTCTATAAACAAGGATTATTACCTCATCCACGCTTGGATTTACAACAAGATGCCCATCAATCCTTCCTACACGTATCATTCCAATGGGACCATCCCATGGAATATCTGATAACATAAGAGCAGCAGAGGTGGCATTAGCTGCCATTACATCTGGATCTTGTTTCCCATCTGAAGAAAGAACACTAGCCATCACCTATAAAAATAAGTAAAAACACACCAACAAGTGTGTTAAGAAAGTACAATTAAAAGCTGCAAATAGATAAAGAACTGCAAAAGAAACAACAGGCCATTATATCACACATACCTGAACCTCATGATAAAATCCAGCTGGGAAAAGCGGCCGGATAGGCCGATCAATGAGCCGCCCACATAAAAGTTCTCGTTCTTTTGGAGCACCCTCCCTTCTCATATATGTACCTGGAATTACTCCTTGAGCAAACTGTTTCTCTTGATAATCAACCTGAACACACAAAAATCATCAATGAAAACTTGTAATTTAGAAGACTACTTAAATGAAACAAAAAAACAGAAGATAAAAATTCTCAAATCATGCTTCCAGCTTGATGTTACGCACAAGGTTGGGTCATGTAACCACGTAGCTGGACATGAAGCCTTACATACCATCCTTGTAAGTGTCACAATGGTTCAAGGGTATAAATAGTAATATCCATGTAAACTCACATTTGTAAAGCAATGCAACTCTAGATTTATACAGAATTCTCTCTCAAATAAAACCCCAAACAATCCTGTGATCTTCAATTGGCATCAGAGCCACAGGTTCCAAAAATTCAAACAAAGAACAAATTGATCGTACAATCCCCTGTTTTACGAAATAATCAGAGACAAACTGGAACCTTATTATTTCAGATGCTCATATGACAATTTACAAGTAACCTTTTAGCCTTATTACAGATAGAATGAACTCCCTGAGGAGGTCCATTAAGTTTTTTGATTACTCCAGCCAAGAAGTTCTTTCTTATCTAATTTCCTGGAGTAGACTGAAAACAAAATATGAGTTGTGACCTTTTTCATATAAAACACACCATTTAACCAGGGTTGAGAAAATACCTTTCCTCAGTAAGGAATAAGGATAGCTTTGTTTCGTTCACTTTCAGTAAGGATAGCTTTGTTTCGTTCATATTCAGTAAGGACAGCTTTGTTTCCTTCGTTTTCAGTAAGTATTTTGTTTCGGCCATTTTCAATAAAGATAATTTTGATACAAGAAATTTCAGTTCGAATCTTCCGTTGCCACATCAAAGAAACAGGGCATGGGTAAAATTTATCATAGACTAGGTAAAAAGTTTCGATAAAAGTTATATCATTCGCAACTCATATTTGTTTGCATTCTACTCCAGTAAATTACTAGAGAAATCAAATAACTTAAACAACTCAAAATGTAATTTTGTTTGTATAAAAACCACAGCTTCTGAAAAGTTCTCAATAAAGAATTAAAGATCAACCATTTGTCCATTTGCAACTCATATTTTGTTTTCAGTCTACTCCAGTAAACTAGAAACGAAACAACTTCTTAGCTGGAGTAATAAAATAACTTAAAAACTTAATTGACCCCATCACGAGTTCATTCTATCCGTAATAAGGCCATTCTTGAAGTTGTCTCTACTCTTGTCTAATTCTCACTTGTAAATTATCATATGAGCCCCTCAAACAATAAGTCTTCATACTCCTAAAATCATCTCAAAAGTTGTCTCTACTCTTGTCTAATTCTCACTTCTCAAAAGACTAACCATCTCGAATCGGTCTCTTAACACTTAAAAGCTCTATCATAGTAATCCACCAATCCGTATACATAACAATAATACTGTAGCATATAGAGAGAGCTGGATAAAAAACCTTAAGGTCCAGGTCCTATCATATGTATATCTAAAATGTTAGCAACTACAAAGGCGATATCCGTATCGATAAACCTAACTAACTAACAAGGCTGCTTCATTTCATTCCCTTTCTTCATTATTTTCAACTCAATATTAACATTTCCAGACTACAAAAATTCTCTAATAACAATAATTAAAAAAGTAAAATCAAATTAAAACATACGTACAGTAAGAGGCAAAAAATCTCGAACACCGTCGCCTTTCGCCGAACAAACTGTAGACAAAACATTAGTATCATCAATCCCAAACACAACGGCACCATTAGCGAACCGAGCAATTTTCCCTGTCTCTAACGTGATTATTCTTGAGCCGATTTCAAACTCTTCTTTAAAAGTTTCAAGGACTTTGGTTCGGGAAACAGGAGGTTCTGTATCGGCTGCTGACGTGGATATTGATGGCGAATATGTACGACGCTGAGAATATAGGGTTCGGTATCGGAGAAGAGAGGAGAGGAGGTGGTTTCTTCGGGTTATCGCTACTGAAGCCATGGTTGTTTGGTGATGGTTACAGAGAGGGTTTAGGGTTTAAGGTTTTTACTAGTGACACTGGAAACAAAAGGGGGCACAGACTCACCTACCTACTGTTGCTAATTTTGTTACTGTTAGATAACATAAGATTAAAGTGAACTTATTTTGGACAAATTAATTACATAGATATAACTGTAGTGTATAAACAAAACAATACACGAATAAACGCGTCGTAGTGATATTTATAACGTGTCATGTTATATTATTAGAATGGAGAGAATGGTACACGAAAACAACGTATCATGACACAGTTTTGCACATGTATTTGTGACAGATTCTTACTAAAACCGGTAATCCCCATAGACACGGGTGGCGTGTATGTTTGTGTTTTGATCACTTGTACATTACGATGAATATGGTTTTTAACAAATTTTATATCAACAAGTACATAAAAATAAATGTGTAACGGTATCCACATAACGTTATAAAAACATTGTATCTTAAGTGTTATAAGAGAAATAAAAAAAGGGGTCCATATGACTTGAGATAATTAGCTAAAAAAAATTGAAAGTAAAAAACCTTATGGTGTAGATGGTAAATTTTAGTAGGTCAATTTTGTAGGTTGAAAATTTTCATGCTTAACAACTGGGTCAAGTGCCTAAACGGCTAACCACTTAGACGTGTGGTTTAGGCAGGGCTTCCGCCGTCAGCAAAAGTGAGCATAGTTTGTTTTAGACATTTTGAGGACTACCAAGGGTGTGGGGTAGTCCTACTGGTAGTCCTCCACTCCTAGTCTCCTATTAGCCCATCTTTTTATTTATTTAATTCTAAATTATAAATAATATATAATTAAAATATAAATGAATTAAACTCTATGGAGCTAACTGGAAATATAAATAGTAATTTATACTTTAATTAATAGTTCAGTGGGGTAACTTGAAATTTGAAATAAAGTTTATTTAACATCATCTTCAACCTCGGCCTTCACTCCAGATTTGTAAATCTCGCTACTTATTTTATTTTTATTTTTTAAATGGGAGGGAAAACAAAGGGATTGGAGAGGGGTCCCACACAAAACAAACAAACAATCAAGAAACAAGCACAAGGCCCGTCCAATTCGTCTGAAGTTAGCCGTTTAAGCCGGGTTCAGTGCAGCGGGGGCGGTGTTGGCCGGACCTGGACGTGGTCAATGGGCCGATGCCGCCCCCCACGCTGTTTAGTCTTAGCAATAACCTACAAGCTGATGATGTTACACCCAACTCAACTCGAAACCAACCAAGACACAAGCCAACCATGGGTAGAGCCTGGAAGGGGCAGTAGCCGCAAGTCAAGCCCATCACAACCTAGGGCTTTTGGCTTGAGCGTCGTGAAGTTTACTTGATGGGGTTACGCCCATTATACTCAACTAAACTGACGAGGTAACGAATGGCTAAGTTGAAACCTCACAAGCCACGATACAAAGCAAGTACAGTATACACCCAAGCCGAGAAACAAAGAGAGTACACGCGAGGTAATGACATTGCATGTCGCAAGTGATTAAGGCACAAGGCCTCCAACTGGTCAACAACAACCCCGAGCCGCGATACAGGGTACCTTTGGGCACAACGTGGGATGCAAGATGGACACCTGAAAATTATCCTTGACATAATTTAACTATGCTAATAACGACTAATAAGTACTTAGAAAGGGTGATTTAAAAAAAAGCTCTCCACAGGTTATATGCTCTGTTCATCCCCCACTCTCCTCTTGTTGCTATCCAACAATGATCAGTTCTCTGTTATTTTTCTTTTCAAAACTGTCGCAAGACAGAAAGTTAGAACTCAAATTTCAGCTCGATAACAAGTTTTCAAGTCAAGCAAGCTCGTACGGTTTCAAGCTAAAACTCGAATTGAGCCTGGTTCGGATTGTCAACTACCTTGAGTCGCAGCTCCTATAAATTACAAAACATATACGAATGTGTAATTATTTGTGAGATTAAAAAAACATTGGTAAAAAATGTACCGGACTATCTCACCCACATATTTTGCCACATGCACATGACATGAGCCTCTTGGAGGCTAAAAACTAAAGATCTCCAATATCGCTTTAAGTACGAAACCTTCGATCAAAACATCTCAAGATTCTCGAAAACCAACATCAAACAACAAGCGATGACTTCACACATCACTTGTACTTTAACTTATAAATATTTCAGTCTTCTTTTCACAAACCCGGAATTGGAAACTGGGTTGTCAACGCCTCGACTCTCTTTCTTAAATCTGAAACTTTATCCGTGAAGCTGAAATCTGATGAAGCTACATACTTCATGAAATCTTGGAGCTTTGACCCGGAGACAACTTGTTTGACCTCACGTGTCAGCTGCACTCCTTCGTGAATTAGTTCAGCAATATAAGTGAATTCCTTTTCAGTGAATCCACGAGTTGTCATAGCAGGCGAGCCGATACGTATGCCACCTGGCACAAGTGCGCTTTTGTCCCCTATGACATTCAAACCATGACAGTGTGAGTATGAGGACTAGATTTGACTGTTTCGACCCATCTGCTTATTAACAAGTTGAATTGGGTGTATTTGTCTCAAATGGGTCGAAACGTATAAAGTGTATTTTCATCCATACAGCATGATATATCGGGTGATTCAAAAGTTTAGATTGTTATTGCAATAATATGACTTTTGTAATCATATAAAAAACATTTCTTTTTTATAAAAAGTACATAAATTTTGACAATAAAGCAATCAAAAGTTACATGTTTCAACCCAAACCCATGCCCCACCCACCCAGTTTGCGACCCAATGACGACGCATTGTAATTGTTCAGTACAAGAATTTAAAGCCTTCGCATATTAGTCTTTCTAGCTGAGATCAAATAGGAGAGCAAATGCCCGGAGAAAAATCAAACTAATACCTGGTACAGAGTTCTTGTTCAAGGTTATAGAAGCCAGGTCAAGAATTTTCTCAACCCTAGCACCATCAAGACCCTGCATTAAACGGAGAAAAAGATATTTGAGAAAAACCAAAAGGGTGAGCAGGACACTGGGTCAATCAAAATTCCGGTCCACTATTGGCCCATGATACCATAGTATAGCAATAAATATATTGTATAAAACAAACAATTCGTTTAATGTTGGTACAGCATTATAATCTGCAAGTAGAAGTAAACCATTTAAAAAAGTCTAGAAGACGAGTAAAAAAAACAATTTCTTACACAAGCAATGTGCAAAAGGAAACAGCAAATGAAGTAAATTTAGATATAAAAATATCGAAAAACAGGGGCAAAATATATTACCAATGGCCTGAGATCCACAAGAACCAAATGGTTATCACTCCCTCCGGAAACCAAGGTGTACCCTAGCTCTAACAATCGTTTAGCAAGAGCTCGACAGTTTGAAACAACCTGCAAGAATACTATGTCAATCCAGTAAAAAGCCAAAAAGGTTTGCATCTTTTAATGCAAACATAATAATAGAGTGAGTTGCAAAAACCTGGTTCTGGTAAGCTTTGAATTCTGGAGACTGGGCATGCTTCAAGCAAACCGCGAGTCCTCCTATTGTATGATTATGTGGACCACCCTGTTAAATAAACAATCTTTTTTATTTAATCATACAAAAAAGGTTAACAATATATCACCCTACACCTAGTCATGATTATAAGGTAATCGGTACCTGTAAACCTGGGAAAACGGCATTATTGATGGCAGATTCTAATTCGACTCCCAAAACAGGATCTTTCTTGAAGAATATCATACCACCTCTAGGTCCTCTGAGAGACTGTAGATAGATGACGTCAGATTGTAAATAGGCTGGGTTGGGCTATCACACACACACATATTTTGTCATCCATTTTTTTATTTCATATATAACTTAGTGTACTAGATATGATCATAAAAACTATATTCTTAGGCCATACGTAGTGGAGGCCAAAGATAACGCCCTCTTCACATGGTCTTACAATAATACTCTTAGCTTCTTTTAATAAATCAATTTTGGAGGTTCTGGAATGACCTTTGACCCAGATCCTTTTTATTTAAATCTTTTAATTTTAACCTTCCCTTGGTTTTAAAAAGCGTTAGGCGCACAAAAGCGACGAGGTCTAAGCGCATCGCGCGAAGCGCAAAAAGCGTGGGATTTTCGTACCCGAAGCGCACACTCATCATCATCATCATCATCATACTCAGTTAATCCCACCTATAGCAAAGCTAAGGTAGGGTCTGAGGAGGGTAAGATGTAGACAGCCTTACCTCAATCCCCTGAGAATAGAGAGGTTGCTTCCAGTGAGATCCCCGGCTCGATGTGGTTTTGTATCAAGCCTTGGACATAAGGCACATAACACTTAGCAATCGGGACAAACTCGATTGGTGCATGTATCCCCTTGTCTTTTGGCTATCAACGCCACGACATGATGCATATTAACCATCCGTCGTTTTTAACGTTATTTTCACGAAATTAGTAAAATAACGTTAAAACTAGTGCAAATTATATAATTTTTTTTATATATCCCATATATATTCCATGAGTTTTTAGCTTCATTTACCCAAAATATAGCTATAAATAAGGTTTTTATGTGATTTTACCTATATGTACAAGCCAAAAACATCAAGGTACTAACATTTTTATGCATAAAAAATACCCTGTGTACGTGAGGCGCACGCCTTAGGTGAAAAGCGACTGAAATTTTGAGAAAAAAAGCGCCTGAGGCGCGCGCCTTTGGGAAAAAGGATAGGCGCAAAGCCCTGAGGCGCCCTAGGCTGCGCCTTGATGTGCCTTGCGCCTAGGCGCACCTCAGGCGCGCTTTTTTTAAATCCAGAACCCGCCAGACCCATTAAGGGAGAAAGCATAAAGATAAATTGGTTGAAACTGCCACATCTAATGCTGCATAATGTATTGTTTAATGATCATGCTTGACAATAAGAAAGGAATATTATTATTCCCAATGGCCTTCTATAATTTAAACGACAAATTATCAGCTCAAAAATAACAGTATAATACTACCTTATGTGTTGTGGTTGTCACAATATCACAGTATTCAAAAGGATTGCCAACCACAGAAGCAGCCACAAGCCCACTAATATGGGCCATATCCATCATCAGAAAAGCACCAACAGCATCAGCAATCTGTCACGGACTCACACTCGGGTCTCGTTAGCAGTTAAATATATTAAGCATACATAAAATGTTAAAAAAAATCATTTTGTGAAGCTGCCGAGTTGAAAAGTACACCTTTCTCATACGAGGATAGTCAAAATCACGTGGATAAGCACTAGCACCGGCTATTATAAGTTTTGGTCGAAATAATGTAGCAGTTTTCTCAAGCATGTCATAATCAACTAGGCCTATAGAAAAGTGAACAATAAACATTTAAATCACACACTTTCACATCGTATATTACAATATTTGTCACCCTTTCGGTATTTAAACAAAGATTAACAAAAAGTTAGCACCTGTAGCTTCATCAAGACGATAAGGCATAGATTCAAAATAGATGGATGTTCCTGAAACCCTTCGTTTAGGAGTCATGAATCCATGAGACAAGTGCCCTCCATGAGGCAAGTCAAGTCCCTTCATTAGAAAAAATGTGCAAATAAATTACATAAAAATAATTTAATCTAACATACACGATTTGGATTGCCCAAAACAAGACCCTAACATACAACTCACCATTATACGGTCATGTGGATTAAGAATAGCTGTATAAACCTCAAAATTAGCAGGCGAACCAGATAACGGTTGAACATTTACACCCCACTTATTTTCATCCAAGTGAAATGCAGCCAATGCCCTCTTTTGACAAAGTATTTCCAGTTCATCAATATGCTCATTTCCACCGTAATATCTGCAAACGCTTAGCAAATCAATAAAGGCAGTATATCAATAAAACCATAACAAACGTTTTCACCTTTTTCCAGGAAGTCCTTCTGAGTATTTGTTAGTAAGACACGAACCAACGGCCTCCATGACAGCTCGGGATGTGAAGTTCTCTGATGCGATAAGCTCTAAGCTTCTAAACTGACGTTGCTTCTCATTGTATATTATTTCACTAACTTCAGGATCAACATTACTCAACTCATGATCTACAAAGCCGCTTCCATTACCTATAAAAGCCAAAAAATTAAAAGATAACAACTTATTATTTTTCTGTAAATATCTAAAACAGATGTCTGCAAAATGTTACCTCCTTCGGGAATTGTCACTGGTACAGGAGATGATGGCCTTCCAGTAGCCAAGCTGGCAGTAATTTTAGATGGTCCACATGACTTAAACGATCCAAAATTCACCCGGCGAAATCCATCGCCACCATGTCCTTTCGGGACGAAGCTGGATTCTTTAATCCGTAGAGGCTGTTGAAGTGAACCATGACAGCTCCATTGCAGGTATGCATACTGTAAAACATAATTCCATAACAAATAATGTAAAACAGGACTAGAACAAAGTATTCAATCTAAAGAATTATATACAATCATAAACCTTAAGTAAAATGAATTAAAAAAAATACTAATCACGAAATATAACAAGCTTACAACCTTTTTAATCAGATTCATGTAACTGCAAACCACTTTCAAGTTTCAACACACACTTAGGCATCATAGTGTGAATTTCTGACACGACACAACACGAACGTAACACAAAATTCGTGTGTTTAGGTTTAGTATAAACAACAGTGTTGTAAAAATCGGCCTAGGTGGCCACCTAGGCGCTAGTTGGACTTCAATATAGGAATAAGGACCTAGTCGGTGATCTAGGCATTTTGGCCATTAGGCGGTCCTAGGCAGGCATAGGCGGTGGTTTTTTTTTTTTAATTTCTAAGTATCTTTTAGTATTATGTGTATATATCTTAACATGTTTTCAAAAAACACCTAAATTTGTGTATATATATATAAAAATACGTATAAAAATACCAAAACGCCTAATTTCGCGTAGTCCTTAGGCTGGACCTCATCGCCCGCCTAGCGCCTTTTGCAACATTGATAAACAGGTTCCATTTAACCCATTTAAAAAAAAAATTCATGATATGTGTTTTATGTCACAAATTAACTTGGTCGGATATTTTATGCCAAATATTAAAACTTAAAAGAGAAATCATTGTAATTAAAAAAAATCATTGTTTTATATACATTTATTTATTTATTTATTGTTCAAAAATGTAAATTTAGAATATTAATATGCAAAAAGTTAAAAACAAATATTCGGGTGTGAATGGTTCGTGTTTGGGTCAACCCGGCAAATATTCGTGTCGTGAGAACACGACCCGTTTAGCACCCTTGAAGAAATCCCAAATTAACAGCGTTAGGAATACGCAAACTTAATAGAAAGAACCAAAACATAAAAATAAAACCAATAAAGTTATAAAGTTAGATTATTATTATTATTATTATTTAAAACAGATTACAGTTGCTAAAGTGTAACAAGTAGGAAGGTGTATGTTGAAACTAGTTAAGAAAAGTGTCTTGGTGTGATACGCATACGGTATATGTATGTATGCATGTATGTGTACGGAATGAGTGAAAGAGTGTATATATGGAGGATAGTGATACCTGTGAGTGTATGTGTGTATGTGTGTATGGAATCAAACTTGGAGCTGAAAAAACGATTGAAAATTGAGCAGAAATGGAGGCGGCGAGGCGAAGGGTGAGGAGGGTTGGCTGGAGACCAAGTTAACCGTCTATTTAATACTGTGCTCGCTGGTCCATTATAATTCACCAAAAATAAAGTTTTTTTTTTCTTTCTTATTATATTAGTAAACTAGTGGGTTGGCCCGCATGATGTGACGGGTGACACCGAGCCTCTTTTAGATAGGGTGTTTTTGGTTACTTGCACTAAGGTCGCACGTTTTATAACATTCCGTAAGGACTAAGGAGCGTCAAATTTAAAGGGATATGATGGGTGCTAATTTCTATTACAAAGTGAAACCGTTATCCAACTACAGTTAGGAAGAACAATTGGTTCGGTATCGTATATAGATGCATTAATGAACAATTCCATATTTAATTGACAATTTTTAAAATTTCTTCCACCAAACTTAATTATTTTTTTTTCTTAATTGACATGTTGATCTCAAATTAGTATTGCAGTCACCGGCTTCAATATTTGATTGTTTTTTTTTATGACAATTTGATTGTTTCTTATAGGTATTTTATTTAAAAGCTTCATTATATTTATACAGTTCTATATAAAGCTACTAATGAATAAATGGTTATGTACCCTTTCAAATACCCATGTTAATTTCATGATTAACTTATAAATGTAATATTTATATTAACTTACTCATCAAATTAATATTTATGTTCAAGGATTATAACATTCAATTAGGTGTTTATGAAAGGGTTACATCTTCACGTGGATACAAAGAGTGCGTAAGAGATTTATACAATTAGTATTAAAAGTTGTACATGAGGGCATACAAGGAAGAAAATGACAAAAAATTAGAGACGTGTAAAGGACTGTTGGTATACCATCTTAACTTTGGACAATTTCGACATATTTGTTCATGTCTCCTCCTTTATAATGTAGTATAGATTATATTCCGGAAGCTTTTCGTGTTAGACAAATCTAATATGAAGTTATAAAATATGTGTTATGATGTAACCAGGGGTGCAGCATTCAAGGGCCAGTAGGGGGTACCCCCCCCCCCCCCCCCCCCCCCCCCCCCCCCGAATTTTCGCTCAGAAGTTTCGAGTATATAATCTACGTATGAAATTTTTTTGGTATATATGGTTTCAACCCCCCGTTTTTTTTTAAATGGTTATATAAACCAAAACTTTGACCCAAAACAAAGTAAATGTAATGCCCAAATCCTAAATCCTAAGCTCAACAACTAGGGATAGTAGATTCAATGAGTAAGCGATGGAGTTATTATCTTTTAGCTACTTGAGCTCAGATTATTATTGGTCAATGGGCCAAACTTTGGATTATTTAAATCCAATACTACCCCTAATTACAAATTTACAATAAGTTAGAAAAAAAAACTTCAAGCATACAATAAAAGCAACTACAAAGTGACATACCAACCTCATGTATCAACTGTTAGGATTGATTCATTCTTATGGCCAAAAGGTAAAAGTAAACACAAAACCACATTTAACAAAAATAAAAATTATGAAACCAGAAGAATAACGTTAAAGAAAACATCACAACACAGAATATTGAAACTCACTGCATTTGCAGTTGAACTTCATTATAAGCATCCAATACAAATTCTAGATCAACACTTCTAACTTAATTATTTCCTTGAAAAGGTTCCAAGTTTCGACGAATCTAATCGAAAAAGTCAAATAAAAGTCAAAGAGACGTCCGACAGATCTAGTCATCAAACCAAGTCTGGCCCTTATTTCAGAAAACGAATCATTGTTTTTTCATAATACATTTGACAAGATCTAGGATACGAAAATAATCAAAAAACAACGAAGAGTGTTCCCCTTCAAGTCCATCTCGGCTAACCCTGTTGCTGCCTGCAAGATTATTACATGGGCTGCACCAACAATAAGATCAAACCCGCCAAATGAAGCCATCAGTTGCTCCAGCCGATCACCATTCACTTGTGTGACATCCGCTAAGTGAATCAGGTTGCCTCTTTGGTTGGTCTGTTCCCACCAACTCCTAACTATGTCTCGGTTAGCTTCAGAAATTTCAACTGACACCACATTTTTCAAACGAATCCCAAGCCTATGGAGCGCCACTTCAGCACCTCCAATGCCCGAGAAAAGAGACAGCATGTTTATACCGTTTGGAAATATGTCCTTCAGGACTGAGAGATGATATGCTACGGTATCTACCTACAAAATGGAATTACAATGCAACATGGGATTATTGTGCAAATGTTTAGTCATTTCGGGTTGTAGTTGACAAACGGTTACAACGGTCCAATTACTAAAACATTTAGCTAAAATAGAAACAAGTGGTTTTCCAAGTATTCAACCTTTTCATCTACACCTTTATTCTGCATCGGCGAATTCAACTCACTTAACGGGTCAAACATGTGGAAAGTTGCACAAACTCACAAAGTCTATTTTTACTGCTAAGGGGGTGTTTGGGATTGATTATTCAAAACAGATTATGCGTTTTGGAAAAGCAGAGGTGGAGCTGCTTATAGAATATTGAGTTTTGGTAGCCTAAAAAACTGATTATCTACGTTTTCAAAACGCAATCCAAACACTAAAAACTGATTATCTGCGTTTTCAAAAAGCAATAATCTAAAAATCAGATTCAAAACGCAATCCCAAACACCCTCTAAATCGCTTTATTCAAAAAATTAGAATTGATGTTCAGGCCAAAAAACTTTTTGATCACATTTAAATACATATTATTATAAAAATATTTCCTCAATTAGACAAAAAAAAAAAAAAAAAACAGTTCAGCCCAACCCATACCAGATTTGACCCATGACCAAACCTGCCTGACCCACCGATTTTACCACTCTAGTATTAATCAAACAAGAACTATAAAGATACAGCAATCTGAAAAAAAGAATATGTAAATACCTGAAACGAGTTGCCAAGCGATTTGTATCTATCTGTCCTGCTTATCCCCCCACCTCTCGTATGATTTCTAGGAAATCCGAGCAGCATTTCCACCTCATCGGGTTCTAAAGGCGCCAGCTTGTTTTTCCCAACCCACACTAGATTCCACTTTCGGCATTCATCCATAACATACTTCTGCACATGCGGAGGAGGATCCTCATCACCACACCTTTCTAGAGCCTTCCGGATCCTATCTGTCAGCTTAGCACTACCAATAACTGTTTGCAAACAGTTCAGTTTAGTTCTCTTATCCCATTCTGGCCACCACCTTTTTGTCAACGGTAACGCATCACTAATAGTTCGGGGAGGAAGAGGTAAAAGCGGGAACCGGTTATGTATCGGGAGATTATGGATGTAACCTCGTTTTCTTGCGGCAGCGCAAAAATATTTGGAATCAACAAATTCGGGCTCCACGTCATTCAAGAATCGGGAAATTGTGTCCCAAACACCCTTTGGAGCTAGGGCGACATTTTCATAGTAGAAATATGGTGGCGCTCTAGCGTCCTCAGGTAGGATCCTGTGACTTACTACACAACCATGTGTTGGAGTTCCAAAACCAATCATCGGGTTTGGAAGGCGAATCATTTCATCATCTTCGGTTACCACCCCATACGCTTTTTTCTTTTCCTCATCTCAAGCTCGAATAATTTCCTTTTTTTGAGGTCCCCGTTGAGTGAGATTTTGGGTTTCTAAAATTCGACGGAGAAAAAAAAAGTTGCAATTAGGCAATGAATAAAAGATGGATAACAGGTCAGAACGGGTATAGACACTCTGTATCGGGTTGGGTTGATCCCCCAAAAGACTTCTTTGTCCATTTTTGCATTTCGCGAATATAAGTAACATTTGATGTGTAAAAATTATTATTACAAAAGGTATGATATCCTTATTCATAAAGCAGTACAGAAGGATGCACACTTGAATAAACATTGCAAGAACTTTAACCTTTTGACCCGTTCCCTTCGTAGCTAAACTTATTTTTTCAAGCATTTGACCACTTATCAATCTAGCATATAACCAAATTGACTCACTTTTACATACAAGCGTTGAAATTGACCTCTTTGAAATATGCTAGATAAATAAATTGAATTTCAAACACATAAGTTAGTTTCAGGAACTGAAATATGAAAAAAAGCAAATACCTCTTCTTCGAAAAATACATCTTCTGTCTTTGCCATTTGGGCAGCACAAATAAAATCAGTTAGTTCTGCAATTGAAGCTTCTGGCCCTGCAATAAAAAAAGGTTAAGTGGTAAGGCTAACTTAAAGAGCACAAAGCAAAATAAGTAAGTATATAATGTTATCTATTGTTTGTTTTAGTCATTTTTAACATAAATTTGAATGACCTACATCATCTTAAAAAATTTTAACTCAGCGGGTTTGCCTTGCTAAACGGCTTACAGGTTACCAATGGCTCACATGAAACCAAAAACCATCTTTTAATGACTCCGTCACACAAAAAGAAACAGTAGATTACAACAAGTGAAAGGACATTCGTTTCTGTGTAAAAACTTGGCCACATAGCCCAAAAGTTTTACTAAAAGCTTAAAAATGTCAAAAGATTATATTTTGTAAACACATTAAAGGATTCAAAAACGTATTCTCACCACATCTATCTACGGCTGCTGAAGCCTCTTCTACGGTATACCCCATATTTGCTAAGGATAATATCGCTTTCTCATGCTTAGGTAAAGAATTGCTAGTTTCCTGCATAATGAAATATATTTCAAACATCAACGGTGTCAACAAATTTAACAAACACTTAAAACCAAACACACACCATGTATCTAGATTTTTTTTTTTTTAAAAAGGCAGAATAAAATACAAGAATTTACTTACAGCTATTTCACTACCACCGGACCAGCTGTCATCAGAATCCGAGAGATCAGCGAGAACACTCTCATCATAGTCAGAAGACAAATGACCGTTATCTACAAACTGTTGTTGCTGAGGAGAATTGACATGACTTGAGTTCGGTTCATCTGGAGACTCTGCAAGAACCTGTAATAAATAAAAATAAAACATTAATAAAAAATTTTTAAAAAATAGGAGATTCTTTCAACTTAACTAATTAAAAATTATGAAAGTTGTAAAAAAAGTTTATATTAATATCTGGAAATAATGTTAAAGTTATGCTTACCCCGTACGTAAGTAGAGCTTCAAGTATTTGTTCTGGGTTGGCCTCCCCTACACATATTGAAGAACAAATTTGTAAAGCAAGTTATCTAGATGGAACTGCAATGATAGCAATTACTAAGATATATACCATGTTCTTTAATTGCTTTGTTAATCATTTGTTCAGGAAATCCCATTGCTAGGAAATCATGCAACGTGGAGTTTGAAGCGCCTGCTGATGAGCTCGCCTTGAGATGACAAAAAGACGAAATTACAATATATTAGTGAGGAGAGAAATAACTATAAACAAATAAGTATATAAACGATAGCCTCGACATTCCGAGCTACACCCTCGACAAAACGGGTTGATAGCTTGACCCACCAAATGCTGGTCATTACCAGTGGCGGATCTAGAAATTAATTTCAGTAGTAACGTTTTCCATTTTAGTAGCAACGTTTTCCGAATATCGTAAAAAAAAACACAAATTTTCCACTACGCGCGCGAAGTTGAGTAGCAACGGACGCGGCACCTAGCTTCAAGCTAGGTCCGCACCTGGTCATTACAACTTCAAGTTGCAAGTGTCTATTAGTAATCCAGATAATTTACCTCCCCATTACTAACAATAGCGTCAACATTCCGAGCTACCCCATTACTAACAATAGCGTCGACATTCCGAGCTACCCTATTACTAACAATAGCGTCAACATTCCGAGCTACGCCATTGGAACAAGACGAAGGGGCTATGTTCTCAATCTCAAGCTCATCTTCAGTATCCCAATCAATATCCTCGTAGTCCTCACCAGCAGCGTTTCCATCCTATACATGTGAAATAACATAAAAATAAGAAACCAACGATAACAAAATCAAGTAACAAATGTATAGAACATAACTCATAACAAGCATTGCGTAAGATAGTATCTAAAAGAAAGTACCATTTCACTAAAACCTTAAGTCTGCCGCACGTAAAGCTCTCAATCTGTTAAAGAGAAAGAAAGATGCCAAACAAAATTAGTACAGCGGTACAGCCTATGCAACAGCCAACAAGCAAACATTTAAGAACATAAGATGCAAATATTGCAATCGAATAATCAGCTTGAACATTGTTTAGGATGTCTTTTAGGCGAAACTAACGAGTATTTTTTATTACTCACTATAACTGTTTACGATACAGCAATAAGCAGTATGAGCATGCTTGAAATTACTTTTCTGCAAGTGAAATAAGCAGTTTTTAATAAACTCTTAAAAAAACTACATTTTACTTCAAAATTACTTCGAAATACCCAATTTACATCTAACAAAATCAATGCATTGTCAAACAATGAAAAATAAAAACACAAAAACACATATTACACAGAACCGAAACCCTAGTCGGCTTCAAGTAATCTGCTGTAATCCAGCCAACAAACTATCAACACTCGATTTATAAAAAAAACAACAAAAACTCCGAACGATGTAATTCACATGCTATCGACCATGTATGAAACAATCGAGATTGAAACCAAACACATAAATTAAACAAATTTCATCAAACTCTACCACAATCAGTCTCAAATCGCAGCTAATTTGCACCAGATACCCAAAATGCAGCTCCTTTCACACAGATTGCATAAAAAATTACACACAAAAAAAAAAAAAAAAAAAAAACCCATCAAAATCCCTGAAACAAAAAATTGGGGAAATTCATCTAACAATTGGCTAGACTAGATATAAATAATAAAGACTTGGAAAGTACTAATATTAATTCAACAAATACATGACAAGGTTTAAATTTACTACAAAAAATTAAAAAAAAAAACAAAAAACAAAAAAAAAACTACATTTTGGTTAATAGGCAATCAAACATACCTCTTGCAGCCTTTCAAGAATTAAATTATTTCTAAAATCCCCAATTTACGTTTACTAAAATCAATGCAGTATCAAACAATTAAAAAAAAACCCAAAACCCATATTAAACAAAATCAAAACCCTAGTCAGCTTCAAGTCACCAACTTTATTCCCACCGACAAACCATCAACACTCAATTTATCAAAAATAAAAATAATATATATGAAAAAAACTATATTAAAAAAAAAGACTCCACAGGATGAAATTTGAACATGTACGGAACAACCTAGATTGGAACTAAACACATAAAATTAAACAAATTTCACCAAATTTACCACAAACAGTTTCAAATCGAAGCTAATTTTCACCAGATACCCAAAATGCAGATTCTTTCACATAATCTGCATAAAAAATTGCAAATAAAAAAACCCCAGAAACAAAAATGGGGAAAAACAGGAAATAATTGGCCAAACTACGCATATATATAATACAATCAAATCAAGACTCTGAAATTAGTAAAATTTATTAATCAAAACATGACAAGAAGGTGAAAAGGTGATTTACACATGTTCCCAGTTTTGATTCCTGCAAATTGAGAGAGAGAGGAGAGAGAGTTGCAAAGGGGTTTGTGACGAACCCCTTTGACGGATGAACCATAAATTAATACTAGTTTTTCTAGTTAATTACACGATGGTTCACGTGGTTTGCTTTTATTACATTTTTTGTCTTGAAGTTTTGGAATTTTTCTAGATGCTTCTAGTGGTATGCCTTTTTGTATCATTGTTAGTCAATAATAGACGGATGTTAAAGTTTAAGTTAAGTTTATATAAAATGACTATTGTACTCTTATTGTTAAAAGGTAATAAAGTATTTAGCACTCTTTCTTTCTCTAAACCAATAACTCATTCCAATCTTCATAGTCAAACCAATTTGGAAAACAAAAATTCAGCGGAGTTGATTCCACTTGTTGTGAAACAACTAGTACGTCGTTGGAATATCAAATTATGTATAAAGTAGAGACAGGGTTCTTCATCACGACCATGAGTTCAAACTGTTAGCCATTTCGATTATCACACACCCAACAACCTACACGTTAGTTGCAAACCCTTTTTTTCGCCTCACTAGTCTACATCTTTATTTATTACCATAAATCGATTTCCTGTTAAATTTGAGGTATTATGTGTATCTTGTCAAACAAACATCTTAATGAAGCTTCAACAAAAATAATGTAAATGAAAACAAACGTTTTGTGGCGTAAAATAAGAATTATAATAGAAAACGAATTTCGTGAAAAAAAAAATTAACTTACAAGATTATAAGCTCACGCAAGATTTAGTTGTTGCTAGAATTGGCTTTTTAAACTATATTATAGGTTAACTATGGTGAAACCAGGTAACTTTTTATTTGTTGTAGCAAACAAAAAACATTAACTAAAAGCATGATTGATACTAATTGTTGCTCACCATTGATGTACTAAATAATGATGAACCGAATTACTAAAGTGCAGATATTCCAACCCTAGTAGAATCTAGTGACGAGTGTAAGAACGGAACATGATAAACATAGTTAAAATCGAATACAATGTACTCGCGTACATGAGGTGATCTTAATTTAGAAAGAATCACTATTTCTGTAAGAACAATGAGCTAGAAAGCTCCGTTGACTTAACAGTGAAGCGATCCACAAAAACGGTGGTGGCAGAGGAGACAGTGTGAGCAAAGAGGGACAAGGGATTGGTCAGTTAAGGTTTCACTCCCGGAAAAACTAATGAGGCTATTGTGGGGACGAAGTCAGTTTATCGGTGGGGAGTGGATGGTGGTTGTAGGCCGGAAAACGAAAGGGGATGTGAGGTGAGGGAGAGAGAAATAATCTATTTGTTTATTATTCTTCTTTTAAAAATAAGGTAGAAATGGTTATTTTATGTAGACTTAGCTGAAAATTTTAACGTCAATCTAACATGAGGACCACACATGTTCAAAACGTATACTACTAGGGGCACCTTTGAAATTTTCAAATATTAAGGATAAAAGTTACAATATGAGCTAACCATAGGAACCATTCGTGTAATTAATTTTGTTTTTCAATAGATGGTAAAGAGCTTGCAGTACACGCGCTAGTGGGGGTCATAAACTGCACGCACCTTTGTTACAAATATATTTTTTCATTAATGTAGTTATTATGCATCGAATGAATTTATTGATTTTCTATGTCAGTGGGTAATTTCGTTATTCTCTTTTAGTTTTAAAAAAGGTTGATGTTTTATTTTAAAAGTTATTTTTTTATTCTTTTTTATTTATTATATGACGCCTACTTGTTATTTCATCAACATCTTCATGATAGCCAATCAAATTATATTTTTATATTATTACTTACTCAAGTTATATCAGTTTTAATATTTAATTTTGAAGTTGGATTTACCTTATTCTATTCTTATCGTAACTTATTAGCTCAATATGGTATGGGTGTGTGAGTAGAACGTGAGAGGCCCGTGAGGGTAGTGACCTCATAGGAATACCGCCCCTCCATCCCTCATGCGTGGTGATCAAGAGGGATATCACGACGGTCACGGGCCAATTGTTTTTTTTTTGGAATGTTATGAAGGGTAGTGAAGGATGGTGACTACATCCCTAGGTTGGTGATGGCGGGTGTAGTGATGTGACGATTACGTAAAAGGTAGTGATGGTGACTATAGTGACCACACCCTATAACCTTAAAAAAAAAACGGCACCATAAAATTAAGTTCAGTAATATGCAAAGTACAAACACTTAGGGATGAGATTGTTAACCGTACCGGTAGTAATGTTGAAATTGTAAAAAATACAGATACATAATCTATCGGTACGGTACTAGTACTCGGTACCAAACGCCTACCCTACAAACACTAAAGACAAATGTTTGTTTATTTGTAATTGCCATATTCCACATAGGAGTTATATGTTGAAAATATGGTAGTGAAAAATGATTTTTCACTAATTTTGGACTTAAATAATTATTTCCGTGTTTGTGTACTACATTGTGAGATTATCACAACGAACTAAACCATGTCTAAAATAAAGCTTAGATGAATGAGATATCAAAGTTTAAAAGTTGTGTGTTAAAACAACCAAAGATAAGAAAATTGTAAGTTTTGTCAACTTGTCCCACATTGGTCGAGTGACAAAACATGAAGTGGTTTATAAGGGGGAGCACTCCTTATATATCGTTTAGCTTGAACCAAACACTAGTGGGGACCCTAAAGGGTGCAAGATTAGATGGCGTCCTGGAATGTGCAAGACTAGGTGGTGTCCTGGTCCGCGCACGATGTGCGTCCATATGGCTCACAGATGACGTGCTGTGTGGCTGGCTCTGATGCGCATCTGCTTGTCGCGGTTTGGTGAGTGAGCAACTGAAAACGTTGTGTGGCATGTGACAGGTCTGACTTATGCGCGCCTGCGTGCGCACAACCAGTCAGACTAGTCCACCACTAACTTAAATTCCTAGATTGTTTCGACTCATGCAATAAAGTGACTTGGTGGTTTCAAGTTCACCACTAAAACCCATTTTATTGCTACTTTTTAATGTTTATTACAAGATTTATGATCTTGTTAATTATAATATCAATTGTAAAAATGTTTCATCCTTTTGTCAATATAACTATGAGTCTTGTACTCATTTTACAATAAGACAAGAAAAGATTCTCATGACAAAAATCACCAAAAATATTTTCTACAAAGTGAGAGGAGTACTCTCAAGTTGTTCAACAACTTTCTTCCTACATATTCTAAACACCGCTATTATACATGGCGGAATCTCTCGCATGAGAGCCATCTTCGGCAGTACGACTATTGTTCCGTTTGTTATACCCTGGGAGACAAACCGTCTGAGAGGAGGCACATAATCTATTTTAAGGGCGCCTTGTTAAACACGATCATCAACCAAAACCGTCAACAAGTGTGTTTTTCTTGCGGCACATCTTGATACAAGATGGTGTGGTTGAAGTTCTTCAAAAATGCTTGAATCACGATTAGGTACATTTAGTTTGTATCTTAATTTCGTTATATTTAGTTTTGTATACGGTATTATACGTTTGCGTTTCCTACGAATAACGCGAGCAACGTTATTAAATTTATTTTATTATTATTTTAATAAAATGGTGACCCATTTCCTACATTATAAACACTAATTTTATTTCTTTTATTCGTGTTTATATCGTAAAATCATTCGGATAAGCAAATTACGTTTTTGATTAAAAAAAAGTATACAATGTTAGATGCATGCTACAAGTGAAGATTTAAATTTCGTGTAAGTTATGTAATCATCACCAAACGTATAAAAGAATTTATCCTACACATGTCTAAAAGTATTATCATGATGATATATGCCAAAAAGATATGTTTGTTACAAACAAATCTAGGAGACCAAGACCAAGGAATTACCAGTCTATTCAAATTGGGGCTAAATATTTCAAGATGTAAGATGTTTGTATGTAACCATGGATTTATCGCTGTATTGGAACTTGGAGGTTTTTTTTCTTACAAACACATACCAAAATAAAGTAAAATGGGCTTAACATGAACGGCTGAACTCATTTAAAATCTATTGTGCCAACCTTAAAACCTCATGCCGATGCAAGAAAAATAGAAAATGTGTCATGAATCGGGTTTATCTATCTATATTATAATCGTGTTAAGAGAATATATGGATGAAGAGTGATCCGATATAAAAAGTATGAGAACATATAAATACTTGTATAGTGTGTACGAGAGACCCATAATTTTTTTTTTAATTGAAGATTATAACTTTCATTCCAGGACAAAGAAAATTACATCAAGATAACGGGCAGACGGACAACAAGAAAACCATTATATTCAACAATGGCATCTTCAAAATATTATGGAGCAATATGTTATAAAGGGATGAATAGAGAACAAAAGGCCTTATGAACGTGTTGATAAAGACAATTAAGTTACCACATCAAAATTTTCATACGCTACATTCTTTAAACAACAAGACACCCTAATCAATCATTTATTTACTAGTGAGAAAGCTTACATCCCCTTGATTACATCCCTCAAATGATGAATTAATGTGTTTGAAATATAACAGCAACAGCAACAGCAACAACGACGACGCTAACAACAACGACGCTAACAACACCATCAATAGTAGTCGTAGTAGTAAGGTTAAAAGTAACACCATAAAATGCTGAAAGGATAGAAATATTAAAAAAAATACATTTTTTTTGAATGGCTGAAGTCACTAATTAGATTTGAACTCTTATCACTTGGAAAGGCAAAGTCTTGTCCAACACCGTGACACCACTCTAGAGGCTCTTTGATAAATATTTATATATAAGTTCTTATATTTTTTATATATTTAATAATTCCAACAAACTAAAAATATGACAATATCATTAGAGGTATGTGTTTCGAGTAAACATGTATATGGCGTTGGGTAGTTGCGTCTAGTATCACCCAAGAGTACTACACCCATAGTCTAAACTCATGACTTTTTTTATTAATCTCATACTCAGTCTCATACTAGAACATCACTCCCGAATATTTCTGGTTTATCCATTGAGTTCAGTTGACTAGACTACATATAAACAATTGCTAGACTACATATAAACAATCAAGACTCAAAAAATTAGTAAAATTTACTAAATCAATACATTACAAGAGAGTGAAAAGGTTATTTATACATGTTCTGAGTTTTGATTCCTGCAAATAGAGAGAAAGAAAGAGAGATTTGCAAGGGGGTTTGTCACGAACCCCTTTGACAAAATGATTTGTCACGGATGAACCATAAATTATTACGCTGATTGTTCATGTGGTTTGTTTATAATGTGTTTTTTGTCCTAACGTTTTGGAGTTTACAAAGATGGTCTTTTAATATTGGATGGATGTTAAATTTTGTAGTTAGTCTGTATAAAATGAGCACTATACCTTTATTGTTAGTAAAAGATTAATAAGGTATACATTATTCACCCTTGTCCATCTCTCTAAACTAGTAACTCACTGTGATTGCATCTTACTCTGATCCAATCTTCTTAGTCAAGCCAATTTGGTAAACAAGAATTTAGCGGAGTTGCTTCCACCTGTTGTGAACAACGGTACATCTCGGAATAGCCAACTATATATAAAGCAGAGGTTGCATTATTTATCTAGGTCATGAGTTCGAATTGCTTGCCATTTTGATTACCACACGCCTAACGGTAGTCACGGGCCCCTTTTCCGCCATGGTAAACATTTTCACTCGTCACCATGAAACCATTGTGGCGTAAATAATTGAGGTGGTATGTGTTTTTTGTCAAACAAACAACCGTTTTAAACTAGATTATAGGTAAATTATGGTGAAACTAGCTAACCTTTTTATCTGGTGTAGCAACCAAAAATGTATAGTTGTAAATGTGTTAAGAAATAATAGTTGTATTTGTAACTTAAAGAAAGACTAGTGGGGAGTCTATCCGTTGCTGCGGGAGCGACAATTTGTAGCGCAATACTCGATTATGCTAGTTTATCAATCATATCCGATTGTATTGTGAAGTCTCCTGTTAATAGTTTTATTTGTATAATTTAATCCCATAGTAGCAAAACTATATTCGGCAAGTAAAAATTATCAATTTATACATATTCTTGGTAAGGTTAATGCAATAGCAAGATGACGTCATTTACGATATGAGTTTTAGTATACGCTATAAAAAACTAAAAGTTCACATCTTTGATACTTGGAGTTGCTATTCATCAAGACACCAAGAGACTCATGTTGTATACTTGCGCAATAAATAACGCCTATAAAAACACAACAAAATTCAATAAAAATTAATAACATTAAATAAATAAATCTTCACATGCTTGATTCTTAAAAGTGATCATAAACATTAAGTTAAAATCAATCATGATTTGTTTTAACAATTCTTAAATCAAAATTAAGAACATCATAACTACCATAAAAATAAACTTATCATTTTTCTACTACAAATGCACCATCACCGGGTGAATATAATGTACAACACTACAACCCTTATAGAAAACAAGAGAAGTACATTCCGATGGCAAGAACATGTTGGAAAAAAATACAATTAAAAATCAAATCACAAAGTTAAGGTTTAGACCTTCAATCTCTTAAAGATGATAAATCTCATTCATATTAAATGCCTCAACCGGTTGTTATCCCGTGCAATAACAGAAGCTTTCATGTACACATCTTCAACATAGTTATCTTGTTGTGCAGGTGCCAAACCCTAATTACTCTAAAAAATGCTTTATGGGGAAAAAAAAGAGTTTTAGTTACATTTTTGCTACATTATTGCCTATAACTATTAAGTTTTTTTTTCTTGTATTTATGGAAAAAGGAGAGATTGTTAGTTTGTTACCATCTTTGTGTCAGTTCTCCACACACCTTATTGCATTTATCAGGGTAAAACTTGCCTATATAATCACACGTTTAATTAACACACTTATCGGTTTGGGGCCAATATCTAACAATTTGCTCCCTATTTAGCCATCCAATCCCTTTCCCATGTGAACCATGTCAAGTGCAACGGGTTCATCTCTAGGTGACGCATCCGCAACATACAAGATTCAATAATAGTAAAAAGGAAGCAAGAAAATGGTTTGAAATGGATAAAAACTATTAACTAATGGAACCTAAGCATTTGTTGCATACCTTGTACCATGTCAATGGCTGGTTTTTAGGTGGCTCAGAAACCTTAGTCCAGTTCACATTTTTTGAAGCATTCGCATCGTATAGACTTAGTCACTTAGATGCTCTCCATCTAATACAAAATATCCAGAAAAAAGTGAGTCAAACCTAATACTTCAAGTTTGCCAATCATCAAATTAAAAATGACATGGGACAAAATGGTCTAATCCGACGGGATGAGTAATCGGTTAAACCAAGTATCTTATACTGAACTGTGCACATCAGATTGAGTTGACTTGAAACACCTTATGTCCAAAGTTATGAACTTTTAAAAAAAAAATAGTTTACCAGCTATGATTGTGAAAACTTTGTTATTTCAGTAATAGACTGTTTTGGTAAAATAATTTAATAGGTTTTACACTTTCAACTTACAGTTTGAGTGATTTGATCTATTTGTTAGGACCCAAAAGTTCTAAATCGAGAATTATAAAACTTCATGAATCGGAACGCATTATATAAAGGTTGCAAAAATAATATAAGAATTTTAAAGAAACTAAATCTGTATAGTAAGCATTATTCATTTCATATACCTGGTATATCATTTCTTCCCCGTGGTGATGATGTTATCGTTGGTAAATTTTATGTTTAAAAACCGCTCTTAGTTTCCGGTTTCCAGGATCCAAGTCAACCTTCCTGTTAAAAAGTTTGAGAAAAAGCAAGTCAATGTCAAAATATATTTAACCATGAACTTTAGATTCTACTAAATGGTACAACTATAGCATGAAAATGTAAGATCTAACTTTAACCATTATATGACTAACACAAAAATATAAATAACAAACAATGAGTATCAAAATAAGGTGAAACAACAACGAATTATGCCATCCTTTTTAAAACTATCAAGTAGCCTCTAATCAGAGCCGGAAATGGTAATGAGCCTCATGTCTTTACAAGATAGTATGTGCATAAATAATTAGTGGAAAAAAGAATCAAGTGTACCTTTGAACGAATCCGGTTGCACTCCCCATCACTAAGAATGATTTCCCTCTGAATCATGGATTGTGATGATCAAGTTATCTCGCATATTCGGAATGGACTTTGCTATAATCTTTTTGTGAATTAAAAAAATACGAAAAAATATATTTAAATATTATATATAACAGAGGAATTGAAATAAAGGCATTTGGTTAGAAATTTTGAATGTTTCATAATTTAAAAATATTACTTAATTACAAACCTTTAAACTTGATATAAGCATAACTAAACATTAAATACATGTGATTATTATAAAAACACAAAAATAATTACTCTTTAAGATACCAAATATGTTCCACCAAATCATGATGAAGTTGATGGTGAATGGACTTATCACGTAAATCATCAAACCTTTTTAAGTAATGTTGAAATTCAATCGTAGCTCCCCATGTATAATTTGGGGATTTTCATCCTCCTCGTGGTCGTCATCATCATCCTCCTCGTCGTCACCACCA
>JAUTDX010006493.1:0-17460 GCA_030844895.1 Ambrosia x helenae
TCGTTTATGGCAGATTTCCCTTGCTATATAGACCATATTACTAATCAATTAGGGGTGCAAAAAATTCCCCTAGCCAATCGGTTCCACCACTAACTGATCGACTGAAAAGTTTTGGCGACACCAATCGATTATCGGTATCTATACCAATGGAAAAACTTTCCTACCTAGCAAACGATTGAAAAGCTTGGTGACTGTCTCATCTTATCTCACTTCACTAGTTAAATACCAAGCGATGGTCATATCTCGAAAAATAAACGAGCAAATATTTGGGTTTACAATATAGTCTCAAATTGTGGGTTATGGTAATTCCCCTAAGAGATTATTGATAATTACTTGGGATAATCGACGGATAATTTAATTTTTATTATTGTTGGTGGGCCGTAGGCTAATAGCGACGGATGCCATTGATCATTGCCGCGTCATCAGTGATACTCGACCTTCGATCTACAGTCTCATAAAGTATGAACTAAACATATTACAAATCATTCCAATTTTTTTTAATATACAAACCATTCTCCTATACATAATGAACCAAGTAAATCATTTCTAATGCCATTCGCATCGTAGTTCATAAACCATTTATGTTGAATGTATAGTAATACAATTAAGGACAAATATAATTCAAACCACTGGATATGTCTATCACTGTTTTTTTCTTTCTGTATTGTATACAAGGCACTTGTTTCTTCTTCATTTTATTTTGTTAAACTTTTCGAACAACATAATAAATGTATATTTTAATATTAGAATACTAATGATAATTCTTCTTTCTTCATAAAAAATACGTGACAAATTTATTATGCCATGGTGAGTTATTTCAATGTTAAATTTCAATCAATTGCATTATTCAATAAATTATTAGAAACCGGTTTGATGTTGGCGTCCTAAATCAATATATTATAAAATTTGTTCAATGTGTGTACATACATACATACACACCACTGAAAACTACATCAATAGCAAACGCAGGTACACACTTATATAAATATAAGTATAACTAATAAACCATATCGTTGCTTTGAATCCATCAAATAAAAACTTAAGATGAAAATGAGAGAGGTTTGCTGCTCCATTGTTTCCGCGGTAGTTTATAAAGGACGAGATTCTCGTTTATTCGTTTCCTTTATTATCTCCTTTATTTTCTCCTTAATCATTGCCTTGATTGTTTATTTACTTTTTATTGTTTTGCCCTTCTGTATAAAAAGGGGTGTTTCATTCCTTGTAATCAATTATCAAACATTATCGAAATACAAGTCCTTTATCATAATAACATCCTTTACCATAATAACAAAAGTTATTATGGTATCAGAGCAGTATTGAGATCCTTTACACAAAATATCACAAACCCAAACCTTGCCTCATGGCAGGAGACAAGAACGAAGAACAATAAAGGGCTGTGTCCAAAGCCAAAAGACGTAACACCGATTCCGCTGCATTCTCATTCTTCATTCCAAACCAAACGAGTTCTATGCCAGGTTTGAACGAAGAACAACATCAACAGTTTGTGAAGTTTTTCGAAAACACAAAAAAATTTACAAGGAAGAAGTTGCACGGGCCAATATGGCAGGTAACGTTAACGGAGAAGGTAAATGGGTTGTTTGACTCTGGCGCTACCGAACACTTCACATGTGATGATTTCCTACTAAAAACATTAACAAAAGGGAATTATGAGTCACCGGTCACCATACCGAATGGTGCTACAATACCCGTTGAGGGTCGCGGGGATTGCACACTACCAAACGGAATGACCATTAAGAAACGTTTTACACGTTCCAGATTTTAAATGCAATTTACTATCAGTTAGTAAATTGGCTAATGACTTACAATGTGCCGTGACATTTTTTCCAAGCTTTTTTGTCATGCAGGACCTACGTACAAGGGAATTGATAGGAACTGGTGAATGTGTCAAAGGTCTATACTTGATGGGAGCCAAGAGACAAGCTATGATGACAACAGCTAACACGTGGCATAAAAGGTTAGGCCACACCTCTATTTCGAAACTATCTCATGTGGGTTTTAAGGATGTCTCTATAAACCCCAAAGGTGTTTGTGATTCCTGTGTTAAAGCGAAATTCACTAGACAACCCTTTCCAACTAGTAGTACAAAAACTAGTAAATGCTTTGAACTTATCCATTGTGACGTGTGGGGCAAGTATCGAACACCCTCTTTTACAAGAGCAAATTATTTTCTTACCATAGTCGATGACTTTAGTAGAGCTATATGGGTTTTTCTTCTTAAGCACAAGCATGAAGCTAGCACATGTCTAATTTATTTTCACAAAATGGTGCAAGTCCAATTTGAAAAGAACATTAAAAGAATTAGATGCGACAATGGAGGGGAATTCACGTCCAACAACATGCGTGATTTTTATGCTAGGGAAGGGATTGTGTTAGAAACCCACTTGTCCACATACACCACAACAAAATGGCGTTGTGGAACGTAAGCACCGTCACCTTTTAGAAACAGCCAGGGCTCTAAAATTTGAAGCAAATTTACCAACTAAGTTTGTGGGGTGAGTGTGTTTTAACGGCTACTCACATAATAAATCGACTTCCCTCCGATGTGATCGGTGGCAAAACGCCCTACGAATTACTATACAACCAAAAACCCGACTTACGAACACTTAAAGGTTTTTGGTTGTCTCGCATATTACCGAAGCACGAGACCAAAGGGGATAAACTTGAGGTGAGGGGGAGACCCGGAATATTTTTGGGTTATCCGCCAGGAACGAAGGGCTACAAGATTTATGATTTTGAACACAAGAAAAATTATTATCTCAAGAGATGTGAGATTTTTTGAAAATGTTTTTCCCTTCACAAAAGTAGATATACCCAAAGATGAAGAAGAAATTTTTATTTGTCCCAAACATTGGGAGGATGTCGAGCCATTATGAAAGATGCTTCAAATGAAACTCATGAAGCATCAACAGAGGATGACACGATTGATCCTCAAGACCCCACTACATCTAATGAAGAGCTCATACAAAATGAAGTTATGCCAAGCCCACAAACAGAAACTATGGATTCACCTAGGCCACAAGCAGAAGAAGATATCCCGACATGCCCAATTACGGTGGATGAAAATGTTTCGAGATGGGCCTGAATCTTTTGCACGACCCCAAAGAATCAGATCCAAACCAACTTATCTTAATGATTATGACGTCAAGCTCCCTCCATCTATAGACCATGAGCATTCATCCAGTAGCTCCAGTCATGAACCCTCAACGGTAACATCCTTTGGCACGTTATGTTTCTTATGATAATTTTTCTAATTCTCATAAAGCTTTCTTGACGGCCATTACTTTAAATAATGAGCCAAAATACTTTGCCCAAGCAGTTCAAAATCCGAAATGGGTCGAAGCCATGAAAACCGAAGTTCAAGCTCTCGAAAAAAACGGGACTTGGACTTTAGAAGAATTACCAAAAGGGAAACGGGCTATTGATTCAAAATGGGTGTACAAAATAAAGTACAAACCAAATGGGGAAATAGAGCGCTACAAAGCACGACTCGTTGCAAAGGGCTTCACACAGATGGAAGGCGTTGACTTTCATGACACGTTTGCCCCTGTTGCAAAGCTAGTCACGGTTCGAAGCTTGCTAGCTGTGGCAGTAAAGAAAGGGTGGCACACCCATCAACTGGACGTAAATAACGCCTTCTTACACGGTGACTTACATGAGGACGTTTACATGAAGATACCCCAAGGGTTTGGAAAACGTGATGACAACCGAGTCTGCAAGCTAAAAAAATCACTTTATGGCCTCAAACAAGCATCCAGAAATTGGTACAACAAATTTACTACCTCCTTGCAACGACTTGGTTTCATGCAGTCAAAAGCCGATCACTCGTTATTCCTGTTCAAAAAAGAAGAAATATTTATTGTCGCGCTTATTTATGTGGATGACGTGGTCATCACAGGAAATAACCTAAATAAAATTCAAGAAACCAAAGATTTCCTTCACAGAGAATTCAGCATCAAGGACCTTGGTCCTTTGAAGTTCTTTCTAGGCATCGAAGTTGCAAGAACGACGCGTGGAATGGTCCTCAGCCAACGGAAGTACACGTTAGACATTTTAAAAGACACGGGTATGTTGGGATGTCGACCAAGCTCGTTCCCTATGGAACAAAACTTGAAATTAGACAAGCGAGAACAAGAAGGACGTGTGGATGCTAATCAATATAGAAGACTTGTTGGGAGACTTCTCTATTTGCAAGCAACAAGACCTGACATTGCTTATTCAGTAAATGTCTTAAGTCAATTTGTTAGTGACCCAAGAGAGAGCCACCTTGAAGCTGCCTATCGTGTCTTACGGTATCTTAAGGCAACTCCTGGTCAAGGTATTCTTCTCACCAAAGATGGTGGAATAAACCTCACTGCCTACTGTGACTCTGACTGGCTTGGTTGTCCCTTAACAAGAAGGTCACGAACTGGTTATTTATTACTCTTAGGGGGGGCCCCTATATCATGGAAGTCCAAGAAGCAATCGGTTGTTTCCCGCTCATCCGCGGAAGCTGAATACCGGGCTATGGCATCCACAGTAAGCGAAATTTTGTGGATGAGATGGTTGCTAAAAGAACTTGAAATGCCATGCAATGGCCTACACAATTATTCTGCGACAATCAAGCTGCTAGACATATTGCCAACAACCCCGTTTTTCATGAGCGAACCAAACATGTTGAGATGGATTGTTTACTTTGTCCGGAAAGAGTTGAATCCAAAGAAATACAACCCATGCATATCCACACGAAAGCCCAAATTGCCGATGTCCTCACAAAACCGTTAGGGACGGAAGGATTTCATAGCCTACTTGACAAGTTGGGCGTTATAAACCTTCACGCGCCAACTTGAGGGGGAGTAAAGGACGAGATTCTCGTTTATTCGTTTCCTTTATTATCTCCTTTATTTTCTCCTTAATTCATTGCCTTGATTGTTTATTTACTTTTTATGTGTTTTGCCCCTTCTGTATAAAAAGGGGTGTTTCATTCCTTGTAATCAATTATCAAACCATTATCGAAATACAAGTCCTTTATCATAATAACATCCTTTACCATAATAACAAAAGTTATTAGTTTACAGATTACTCTTTGTGTTCTTCGTCTTTGAGTTTGGAGTTGGTCAGTACCATAAAGTTTTCCTTCTTTCTTTCACTTGTTCATCTTTAATATTTGTTTCAATATTTTGTTATGTGTATATATATGTTTCGGTGCAGTGGGGGCTACACTTGGAGCAATAGCAGGAGGAGTGATAGGGTGGAGTAATAAGAGGTTGAAGGAAGGCATAATTATTGGGGCAGTATCAGGGACAACTTTGTCATACAAGCTTATTAAAGCCATCTCTGATTACTTGTATTCTGATGATGCTGATGAACTTGTTTTCGTTGTTCAACCTGGTGAGTCAATTATACCAGGTTAGTCTATTAATGTATTGAGTTATTCATACAAGAAAAGTGTTTTTTTTTTTTTTTAAATCTTAATCTTTATCTCAATTGTAATATAGGTTAAGCTTATAGCAGGAGATCTGGTGAAAATACTTGGACATGGTGAACATAAAATCATGGGATTCAACAAGGTAATAACATCGTTTTGTATAGAAGAAGAAGCTAGCATAATCTTGACTTGTGCCTCGTCTATCCTTTTCAGTAATGTTCCTAAATCTTGTAGGGGGTGTTTTTTTCTGCTAGAAGTACTTCTAGCCACTTATGTCTGCGCCGCGCAGACGCGGGCAGACATTTGTGGCTGGAAGCGTGTTTGTTTTTCAGAAGACAAAACCCTTCAGAAGCTCTTCCTCTCCTCTTCCTCATACAGACTTCTACCCACATCTTCTCATCACTTCTCCAAACCTCTTCTCTCACAATCTCTTTTCTTCTCCTTCTACTCTTTTTTTTCTTCTCCAGATTATAGAGCTCTCCATCTTCATCCTCTCTAAACTCTACCTAACCACCACATCCCGCCGCCTCCCGCCACTTCCCTCCTCCACCCCACCCCACCCCAGCCCGCCACCTCCCTCCTCCTTCCCAGCCCGCCACCTCCCTCCTCCTTCCCAGCCCGCCACCTCCCTCCTCCTTCCCACCCACCACCTCCCGCCGCCTCCCTCCTCCTCCCTACCCTGCCCCAGACCGCCGCCTCCCTCCTCCTCCCCACCCCACCACCTCCCCCAGCCTCCCTTCTCCTCCCCACCCCGCCGCCTCCCTCCTCCTCCCCACCCTAGCTGCCCCACGTTTTCTACCTTTCCCAAATGTTAGAAAATAAAGTAATTTAATATCATTATTTCCTTTCCTTTAAAAGGTTTACAAAACTCATCATTGAAGAAAGGAGAAAAGAGACGTTGGGCTACAATCAAGCAAGATCTTTTTTTTTCTCCCTTTCCTTTTCAAACCTACTGTAATTTCTATTTAAATATTGTAGCTTTTTTTCATTGTAATGAACATATTATTCCAATCAAAAGCAATAGAAATAATATTCAGTTTGTCTCTTGATTCCATTGAAAACACCAAATCCTACTAGTCGTGGTGGTGGTTATGTTATTGTTCTTGACGATGGTCTTGGCTCGGGTCTGGGTCAGATTCGGTTCGGGTGGGTTGTAGTTGGTTATTGTTATGGTTAGGTTACGCTGCAGACCTTTGGTCCACCTCTTCTCCTGCAGATGTCTGCAGATGTGGTCCGCAGACTGCAGACATTTTGCCTCAGAAAAAACAAACAGCACCGTAGTGTTTCGTATGTGAAAAGACTTGGATTTTAACTTTGCTTAAGACCCCCAAATAGGTAGGGCCGGCTATGTTGCACGCTTACACACACTAAACCCCCTTTGGGGTTCTTACTTGGTGTTGCGAAACACGTGGTTTGCTAAACAAACTGTAATATGTTTCAATCATAATTGTGCATGAGATCATCTTTTCTTTACACTTCTACATATGTTATGTGCTAATTAATGCATGGGTCGTCTACTGGCAGGCTCTCTTTGGCAAAGCTTATTCAATGGTAGATTCATCCTTAAAACATTGTGACTAGTCACATGAAGATGTTTGAATTGGCATGTTCGGTCAATTGCGTATGGACATCATTGCCAATGATGTTTAATTTGCTTTGTAAGATAGCCCTTTTATCATTGTCTAGCAACAAGTTCTGGAGGGCATAGGGATGTGACATTGTATAAATTTGTGTCTATGATATATGTTTTGTAATAGTGGTCTATATATGTTTATCGTTTACAATTTGCTAGTTGTTCAGATTTGTAAATCTCGTACGTAAACGTCTAGCATCGTGTTATAAATATTAGTTTGGGTCAGTTTCCAATTTTGTGCATACATGTCCGTATTCTATATGTTCTGAAAACAATTGAAAATTTTGATATTCTCATTGTCTCCAAAAGGATTATAAAGGATTAAAAACTACAACATAATCTAGTAAAAAAAGATACAAATAAATATGATATAATACAATAAATCAATAATATAATATAATTATAACTTTGTAAAATGTTGATGATGCAGTCTCTGTAGGAATGTGAAGTACATGAACCATTCCACCCCGTACAAATGTTGGTGTTGGACTGGATTCTCATATGACATATAGGTAGAGGTGGGTGTCCACTGCAATGATTGACACAGGCCTCTACAGCTCGTAGAGGTCTCTAGGAGCCGTAGAGACCGGTGCAAATAAGTTTTGGGGTGGTGCAAATAGGGGGGGTCCTACAATAATGGCCTGACGAAGTTCAAGACACTTACAATTAGTTCTCACTAAGATTCATTTCCTTTAAACTTTTCAGCAGTCATGCAAATATGAAGCCTACATTCAATTGTATTTTAAAAAGGCAAAATAATCAAAGTGACCAATTCAAGGGTGTTGTCCCTTGGACCCCACGAGGAACGTCCTCCTTTTCAACTCGCCTAGGATATGCCCTTGTAAGTTGTAACACACCTTTGGCCTAGGAGGTTTTGCTCCTAGAAACCCTAAGGTTCTCAGGTGCAAGAAGAAGAGGAATCTTCTACAAGTGTGTACTCTACAGGGGCGGATATATCATGTAATGAGGGGTGGCGTCCGCTATGTTGTAACGGTGTTTAATTATTCTTCTTAATTCTTTGGAATAGGGTTTTTTTTTTAACGGCTAATGTTACCCCAATATATTTACAACAAATACACCCTTTGCCTATATTTGAACCTAAGACTTCCCCTCTAAGAGGCATAAGCCTCTACAAAGTTGGCTACCCCACATTGACAATATGATCTTAATTCTTTGGTATAGTAAATCCAGTTATATTAATATGATCTTGATAACATTTAAATCACTATCATAAAATCTTAGTTTCAAACATACATGGTAAATTTATAATCAAATTGCAATTGTTAATAATGCAGTTTACTAATGATGTGTGTATTGCGGATTAGTCATATATTCATCATTTAATTATGGGTTTGTAAGTTGTGAATTTTTTGTTGAATTTTATTCATTCAAAATATTCCTTTTATAATTTCATTAGTATATGAACATGTTAGCTAAACTTGTGGTAACTTGGCCACCACTATTTTATTTTAGTAACAATTACTAAAGTTTCTAATGATGGTATTCCGACTGATGTGAGTATCTAACTCTCGAAAGTTATACTTGCCAACTGTACTTCAATTGATCAGTTGTGATAGTTAATCTCATGGTCTACTTCTCGCACGTTTTTATAACATCTACATATTCGTTCTTGTTTTCATTTTTGAATTAACCAATTGAACTTTTATGCGTACTAACAAAGTATATCAAGCTGAAAATAACCTTAACTTGTTTTCAGATAAAAATATCTATGCCTGTAAGAATTCTAAAAGCTAGATCATACAAAGTGGTTTTATGTTGACGGCTGTTTGGTTCTCAATTTCTCATCATGGCTTTGTGTTGTGATTAACGTTTTAACTAATGGATAATGTTCCCATTGTAAAGAACCTATAGGCCTTTGGTTTCGATTTCTTTCATGTCAACGCTTCATTAAAAGTATTTTAACAACTATAGATTTCAGTCATCATTGTCAACAACTGAATAAAAATATTATAACCTGTATATATTAAGTTATCGTCTTAGTCAACACAGTTGAACAAATTATTTTAACAATTATATAATTATCATATTTGTCCTGTCACCTTCGAAATAAAATTCTTGAAAGAATTTTTCAAAGATTAGAAATAAAACGGGGATTTGATAACTGATTTCCCGAAATCAGAGAATATATACTTTGACCGGTATACACTTGAACTATGGTACTTAGTTTTTAGTAATCATTGTTAATGAAATCATCATGAACAAGTGCTTGGTTGTTCGAAATCTAATCTGCACAGGTCTTAAGTTTCTGATTCTGAATAATAATTCTGATGTGGGCTTCGGGTGAGTGAGGCGCTTAACAGTTTTGATATGGAGGGAAAAAGGGTAGTTTGAAAATTAGTTATTCTTAACATAAACTTTCTATATATCAAATGAATACATCCGGTCCTTTATATAGTTCTGAACCGGTGTGTACAATCAACAGACAGGACGTTTACATAATACAAACTTAGGATATTGTTTTTCACTAACCGGTGTGACATAGAACCGGTTTCTAACCTATTTAAACTTAGGATATCATAATTAACATATGTCTAATATTTACATAACATAAGAAAATCAAGTTTATCAAATAAATCTTCTAACATTCTCTCCCTTAAACTTGATTTTCAGCCTTCTTTTCTTCATTCGTCACTTGATGATGATCGGCTTCTCTTCTTGGGCGGCATATCTTCATCCTTCCACTTGTTGCCATCACTTGTGCTACCTTCTTCATTGTTGACTTTGACAACCAACTCGCGGCCTTTGTATTTGAGATGGTACCATTCCATCATCTCCAAATATCGGACATACACTAGCCTTAGTGTTGTTGCTATTTCTTCTTTTCTTGCTAAACTTGGTAGCCCCTTCCATAACCCATACTCATTGCAACAATCGCCCAATTTTCATCTTTTGTGACCTTGTCATATCCACCAAACACTTGTACTCTTGTGTATAAATCCAATAAACTAATTGGATATCCGGTTGTATCCCGTGGTGGTATAGGGGCTTCGGCTCTTATTTTCAAGAAATCATGCATGAACCATTTAACAATTTTTTCGAACTCTAACTCGAACTTACGTTTGTACCTTTCAACCATTGTTGTAACATGAAGTAAATCCATGAAAACTAAGAAATCTTGTATGTGAGAACCATTGGTTGGGTACATGATAGGACCTTTCTCCATAATGCCTTCATAGTTGTCCTTATCAATAGAGAATTCTTGAAATTGCTTGAACATGTAAGCCCTTTCCTTGTCTTCAACACTTAGCGATTCTTTTATGCCTTCAAATCTGACCCGTTTGTTTGAGAACCTCTCTAGTGGTCCTTTTCCATCCTTTTCAACAATATTTCCTCTTCCGGGCATTTAAATGTGAAGTGACTTTCACTATCACAAATTCGGCATAGAATCAACTTTCTTTTCTCTTGTAGGATCAGCCTATGTATGTGACATGTGTCACCATCGAATTCTACTTCTAGGCCTTCTTGGTTTAATCTTTCTATGCTTAACACATTTTTGCGAAGTGTAGGAACATAGTATACCTTTTTGATCTTGTGTACTTGTCCTCCACTTGTGATTATCACCGATCCTCTTCCTCTAAAATACTCCCTCCTATATCCGCTTGGTTGGCCTTCTACTCCAAACGATTTGCTAAATATGGCGAATTGATCTTTAAAGCCACACCCGTGTCTTTTCTTGTTAGACTTGCGTACCACAACATCATCCCATCCCTTTCCATCTGTTCCTTTTACCATGAATTCTGTTTTAACCCATCTTCTTTGGGCAATTTCTTCTATAATGGAAGGGTTCTTTACATTTACCACAACACATCGCGTGTGGGTATTCTGGGGCATCCTTTATTTGATTTTTAAACTCTAATTGCGCATGTTTCTTCTTCTCTACACGCGTCTTGGGCTGATCCAATGTGAAATCTGGAGAAATTGATGTTCGAAAGGGTCCATACACTCCTTCTTGAATTCTGCGATCTTCTTATCGAGAACAATTTGATCTACACGATCTTCTTCACTATATGGAGACATCGGCCTCTTGCCTTTGTCTTCGGGAACACCATCGGATTTCTCTTCACAATCGAATATCCCGTAAATCTTCTTATGATCAGGCTCTGATGCCATGTTCGAAATCTAATCTGCACAGGTCTTAGGTTTCTGATTCTGAATAATAATTCTGATGTGGGCTTCGGGTGAGTGAGGCGCTTAACAGTTTTGATATGGAGGGAAAAAGGGTAGTTTGAAAGTTAGTTATTCTTAACATAAACTTTCTATATATCAAATGAATACATCCGGTCCTTATATAGTTCTGAACCGGTGTGTACAATCAACAGACACGACGTTTACATAATACAAACTTAGGATATTGTTTTTCACTAACCGGTGTGACATAGAACCGGTTTCTAACCTATTTAAACTTAGGATATCATAATTAACATATGTCTAATATTTACATAACATAAGAAAATCAAGTTTATCAAATAAATCTTCTAACATTGTCTTCATCAAACTTAGTATGCATTCTTCTCATCTTAAGAAAATGTACATAATTATTGTGATAAGATGAGAGAGCTTTTCACCTACATACTTTCACAAGTTTTCTTCCAAATAGTCCTTCTCATCTTCGTCTTCCCATTTGGTGTAGGTGAGTATATTAACAATAAAACATACTTATACATGCATACAACATCATGCCACTATGCATTTGTGCATACCACTACTAGAAAAGTGATTTTTCCAATCTCCATCATTAACGAAACCCATAAAAAAGTTGTAAAACATGTCACTGATCAATTGGTGACTGATGATGGAATATTGCGGCCTAAACCATGGAAAAAAATATTAACATCAACGAATATCAATTAGCAATTGCCGATGGATTACTGGGGGAATGCTAACATGCTTACAAATCCGGCCGGATAAGATTTTGGTCACTCTATTGTGTCGTATTCAATTGAAAACAGTTGCGATATCGAAAGTCAATCACAATATGTTGGTAAATGCACCTCTCTTTTTTTCTTCAATGAAGTTGCAGGAAATCAGTCAATGGTACTCTCTATCGGTGATCTATCAGGGATCCATCGTAACCCTTCAGTAAACTATGTCCTCTTGAGTTGTCAATGAAACTAATATACTATCCATCGTTGGATCATTCAAATTCCTATACACACATGCCATAATATTATTGCAATGGTTTTTACCTTTTTAACACCGTTAATGTTGATATTGTGATACCATTGGATGTAGTTGGAGCCGCTATTGGCGCTTTGATTGGTTTCAAGAACAAAAAGAACTTACAAATACTAATTCTAGCGGCATCAGGGGCACTTTTGTCATATAAAATCATTAAGGTTACCTTTGATCATTTCTTGCATTCTGACCATGCTGATTTGCATAGTTACTTCCTTCACTTAGTAACTATTTAATCATACATCATTAATTCATTTTCTCTCTTTATTTATATAACTTAATATTAGATATGTATATTTAGTACTGATTGTAGATTGGTTATTCTGTATTTATTGTGCATTATCTCTGTCCTAAAATAGAGGATACTTGTATTATTTAAACTCATCGCATCAATGGAGAAGGGCAAGGATCCTATTCTTACATGACATCATGAGACCAGATCCTCCTCTTCTTCTAAACCCTAGATATTGTCCCTCCTCCTATCCCTCTATCTCCCACAGTCGTTGCTTCTCTCCCCGATTCTCCATGGCAGACGGCACACACAACAACCACTCCTCCCGCACCTCAAATAACCGTATCCAAGCTTCAACCCACTACCAAAGTCTCCAACATCAGAAACTACATCCCCATAACCCTGGTAATAGAGTCGGCCAATATGTTTCTTGGTCTACTCTCTTTAAAATCCATTGTAAAGCCTTCCTTGTTTATGATCATCTCCTACCCAATCCTACTCCCTCCACCACAAACACATCCGATGAAACCACAAAACCCCTTGATGAATGGGATCGTTTGGACTCTATAGTTCTTAATGGATTTATAGTACAATGTCCATCGATCTCCTTCATACTATCATTCAACATACCACTACCGCCCATGACACTTAGGTGGCCATTGAAAACTTGTTCCAGGATAACAAAGGATCTCGTGCGATTCATCTAATGCACAATTTTAGCAACACCCATTTGGATAACTTCTCTTCCATGTCTACTTATTGTCAGGTGCTTAAAACCCTTGCGGACAAGTGAGCTAATGTAGATGTCCCGGTTGACAATGAACACTTGGTGTTTGCAGTTGATTTCAGGGCTGAACGATCAATATGAGGGTATAGCCACGATCTTACAACAAACCAACCACTACCTACTTTTTACACTGCCAGGTCGAAGCTCATTCAGTCGTTTGCGCGGAAGAGGCTGTGGACGTGGCTCACAGGGGCCGCGGTCGGTACAACAACCAACGTCCAATATCACCACAATAGTTTCTTCAACTAATGCAGACTTGGGCGTCCAACTCACAACATCAGCCAACCCAAACCAGCAGCTACTCCCCTTAGGCCGCACCACCTTGCCCGTACCCCACTACAACTTCTCGGCCCGATACATAGCCATCAACGGCTCCTGGACTTCTCGACCCACGACCGCACGAAGCACATCATGCGTACACTCCAACGAATATCGAACAGGTGTTTACACAATGTCTCTGCAGCAACTGGACCCCACTCAGTACTTCGACACTGGTGCAACCAATACTATGTCTCATGTGACTACCATACTTTTCTAATAATTGCATGTCTAACCATATAATTGTAGTAATATGGCGATACCATTCTTGTTTTAGGACAGGGCACCAAATACCTACCCAAACCATTCCCACCCTTTGTCGTTAAAAATGTCCTTTACTCCCAAAACCTCTAAAGAACCTTATTTCTGTTCGTAAGTTTAGTAGAGATAACTCTAATTCTACTATTTTGACGAATTTGGTTTTCTTGTGTAGGACTACAAAACCAAGACCCCTCTGCTTCGGTGTAACAGCAACGGTGATCTGTACCCCGTGGTACATGGATCTGGTTCCCCTACACCATCCGCCTTTGCTGCTATTTCTTCATCACTCCTGCATCAATGTCTTGGACCTGGGACAACTCTCTTTGCAGTTTTTGAAAACTTCTAGTTCTATTTCTTTTAATAAAAGTAATAATAATGTATGCCATACGTGTGTTTATAGAAAAAGTACTCGTTTGCCTTTTGTTTCATCTGTTACTTGCACCACACAACCCTTTGAGATTATTCACAGTGATTTGTGGACATCAACAACCCTCAGTTCAAAGGGTCATAAATACTATGTCTTATTATTAGATGACCACGCCAATTTTCTTCTGACATATCCAATCACCCACAAATCTAACATGTTTTACCATCTTCTCCCAATTTGCTAAACAAATTAAAACACAATTTCAACATACATTAAAACCTTTCAATGTGGTAATGGTCGCCGAGTACGTTACCACATCATTCCAGTCCTTCTTTGACACAAACAGATCCTTTACCGTCTCTCTTGCCCACGCACGTCACCCCAAAATGGCAAAGCTGAATTAAAAATTTGTACTATTAATAACATGGCCCGAAACTCCCTAGACCATGCCTCTATCCCCACTTCCTACTCGCACCATGCCCTAGAAACGCTACCTACCTCCTTAGCATCCTGCCAAAACAAAGTGACCAAAAACAAAACCTCCCACTGAACTTTTATACCTTCAAACTCCCACTTATGATGCCTATGCTACCCACATTACGATGCCTATGCTACCCACTCACCCCCAAAAAATTCCCAACTACGGGTGTTCGGATGCCTATGCTACCAACTTACCCCCCTGCCCCACCATACACAATCTTGACCATCGGTCCCACTCGTGTGTCTTTCTAAGCTATCCTACTACTCATCGAGGATACAAGTGCCTTCACCTACAAACCCGACAAATCATCTCAAGCCACGTAGCGTTCAATGAGACTACCTTCCCATTTGCCAACACCCTCACCACGCCACCTTCTTACGACTTCCTAACCGATAGTCTAACCACCCACATATGGACCCACATCTCTAATCCCTCGCCCCACACTCCCGTAAACAAAAACATCAGCGCACCATTAAGCCCAAACCCAACTGACCCCAACAACCCCCATCCCGTCTCCCCTCCACCTTCGGCCTAACCACCTGCTAATCCACCAACTCTTGGACCAATCAGCCCAAACTGCCTTTCACCATTCCTCACCTTCGCATCTCCCTCACACGAGACCAAAAGTGACCACCAACTCTCCGTCCACTCCTGAGTCTAGCACACAGCCGTCGACCTCTAACCCCACACATCGAACCATACATACCCGCTCAATGAGTGGGATATTAAAACCCAAAAAACAATTCAACCTATACACTTCCATCACTCAAACCATCGCCCCCTTTCCCAAAAACCTAACTGATGCCCTTACTATATCGGAATGGCGCTCTGCTATGACTACAGAGTTTCATGCACTTATTAGAAACAGTACTTGGGAGGTGGTCCCTCGACAACCTAACATGAATGTCATTAGAAGCACGTGGCTATTTAAACATAAGTTCAGGTCTGACGGCATGTTGGAACGTTGTAAGGCGTGTTTTGGTCTATGACGGCTATATGCAACAAGTTAGGGTTTGATTGTGGTGAAACGTTTAGCCTAATAGTTAAACCAGCTACTATACGCACCATTCTATCTATCCCCGTATCTCAGGGATGGGCAGTTCATCAGCTGGACGTCACCAATGCCTTCTTGCACGGGAACTTAAATGAAACTATTTATATTACCAACCCATGGGTTTTCGTGATGGTAACTTTCTAGATTATGTTTGTTCTCTTGAAAAGTCACTTTACCGGCTCAAACAACCACTCAGGGCATGGTATTAGCGATTCACAGACTATGTCCTCACATTGGGCTTCCCAATCACAGTCGATGTGATGCGTCACTCTTTACTCTGCATGAGGGACATGACACAGCATATCTCTTCTCTATGTAGATGACATTCTTTAGTCACATCATCTACACAGCTTCAGCAGAAACTCATGGCAAAACTTTCATCAGAAGTTTGCTATGAAAGACCTCGGACCCCTCAGTTATTTTCTCGGCATCTCTGTCACACAAACCGGCAACACTATGTTCCTTTCACAACAATCTTATGTTGCGGACATAATTTCTCGTGAAGGAATGCAGTCCTGCAACCCAGTTGCGACCCCGGTTGATACTTCCATCAAACTTGGTGCTAACACAGATACACCATTTGAGGAACCTACCCTTTTACCGAAGTTTTTTAAGAGCACTTCAATACCTCACCTTTACGAGACAAGATATCACCTATGCTGTCCAGCAAGTCTGCATGCACATGCATTCTCTCTCATACGTCTCATTGGCACGCCTTGAACGCATTATCAAATTTATTAAAGGCATGTCTTCTTTTGGTCCCACTCTATGCGCCACATCCCCTCCATCACTCGTTGATTATACTAATGCTGGTTAGGCGGGTTGTCCTTACACTTGCCGCATCACTGGTGGCTATTGCATTTATTTTGGTGATAATCTCATATCCTATTCCTCTAAGCGCCTGAATACGGTCTCCATGTCCAGTGCCGAAGCTGAATACCACAGGGTAGCAATGTAGTTGCTGAAATTTGCTGGCTTCGTAACCTTCTTCTTGAGTTGCATCATCCTCTTTCTCTAGCTACTCTTGTTTACTACGAAAAATGTCAACGCTATTTACTTGTCATGTAATCCAGTACAGCATCAACGTACAAAGCACATTAAGCTTGACATCCACTTCATTCAGAACAAGTTCAGAAAGGCCATTATCGTTTTTTCCATGTCCCTTGGCGTTACCAGAATTGGGGATATCTTCACTAAAGGCTTACCGTGCATTCTGTTTGAAGATTTTTTGAGCCAGTCTCAGCATTTTACTCCCCTCCCGCTTCGACTGCAGAGGTATATTAGATATGTATATTTAATATTGATTGTAGATTGATTATTCTGTATTTATTGTGCATTATCTCTATCCTAAAATAGAGGATACGATATGTATTATTTAAACTCATCATATCAATGGAGAAGGGCAAGGATCCGATTCTTACATTAAGATATTTTTTACTAACATTTTATCACGTTAGCCTTAACAAAAAGATAATAAAATATTGTTTTGTATAGATTGATATTGTAGCAGATGATAATTTGGAACCAAAACTTCTTCCTGACCAGGATAATATGTTTCTAATTACCAAGGTAAATAATATATGACCAAATAGAGTAACATTTAAGGCATACTTTACACATTTAATTACGTATCATTAACAAAACTTTTATTAACTATAAAATGGTATGAGCATGTAGGTTGAAAGTGGTGAAAAGCTCATTAAGCT
>JAUTDX010006494.1:0-24237 GCA_030844895.1 Ambrosia x helenae
TCTCACTATCTGATTTATCACCTCTTGCAGGCATAGGCTTAATAACTAGGGACATCTTCAGCTATGGCTTTACCAAGATAACGTATAGCTTCTGATGTTGGTTCCCTAGATACTGGCTCAAATATCTTGGCTCAATAGTAGCAGATGTGACAAATGTGTCAACCAGAGCTTAACGAGATCAAAGTCACGAGGTCTAGGGAGATTTCCGATAAATGTGCCAAAAACTTGATGGTGAAAGAGTTTAAGCCAAAAATTTAGTGTGTGACCCTTTCAAGTTTTAAATTTATAAAATAAAACGATAGTTGTTTAATGTTCTAAAACCCATACAATGTGCAAGTGTATATATGGGCGTAATGTATAGAAATGAGCAAGTAACTGAGTATCGAATCAATATCAGAACAAAGGTGTTGCTTCGGGATCTGATGTTAGTTTGTATGAGATAATAGTAGACTTTATTTAAGTGGTGTTTTAAAAACTAGGCATAGCCACAACAAGACTCTAAACGATTTATGTTCTTAAGGTTATTGTGAGGGTCTTCCTTCCGGTAAGCTCACCTCTCAGCAATGAGGGACGTATCGACTAAGATTGTGTTAACGCAACCCCAAAAGACATATCTCCCACAGTTGCGATATTGATATTCAACTACCCTTTTATTTTATGAATAACTTGCCGGTGGCCGTAGCATAGCTAACAAGCTACCACATGACACTATAGAGCGACACCGCCTCCTGCGTATGGTCATCCTCTACAAGAAATAATTAATTTTCAAAAAGTGATTGGCCCTATTATTAATTGTGCGGCAATATATAATAGAAGTAAATATAGACCGTTTACTTCTAATAGGAGTTCACCAATTCTTGGTTTGCGCCAAAGCTAACACATAAACCATGTATCTAAGTCGCTCAACCAAGTCTGACTTATCACTAGGACCCATCTCTACACGTGGAGTTTGGTTAGCTTACAAGTGCGCGGGTTTGTACACGTCACGGGTGCACTCATAAGTCCCTCCACTTCCCACCAAAACACTCACAAGACCAAATACTAAGTTTGATTACTTAATTAATTCATCAAACAAAGAAGGAGTAAAAGAATTATTAAGAATATAGAAACACCACTTTAAATAAAATTAAACTATTTATTCATACCAAGTTCCATCATCACCCTAGCAACACCAAGAGAAATCTAACCTAGCATGGTTGATACAATAAAGCTCACAAGGTTTGGTTTGAGTCCAAAACATGGTGAGCGTTGTATAGAGATTTCTTGGTGGTTTTGTGAGTGATTGTGGGGTGTTTCTCTCTCGAATGTGGTGTTTATAAAGTGATCTCAAACTCCACAGGACACTCACAAGTTCCTAAGATATCAGAATCTCCGTGTAGAAGGAGAGACTGAGGTAGGATGGGATGGGATGCCAAAATGAGGAGTAGAAGGCTCTATTTTTCATGTGAAGCACGCCCGTGCTTGACATCTGGTATAGTTGCAGAGTCCTTGCATGCAGCAACTGTCTAGTTAGTTGTTGAGCACGGTCGTGCTCCTGAGTAAGCACGCCCGTGTTTGTGACGACACTGGCCACCGTCTTATCAGTTTTGGACGTTGAAGCCTTGGAAAACACGTTCAGGGAGCCGACCGTTGCTTGTTGAGTTCTGCTTCTATTGCCTTTGGAACATTGACTTGTTGACCTGGGACAGTAGCACCACCGTGCCACGGTCGGAGGGGGGCCGTTCTGCATCTATTACAGCTCTCTATGTCTTCAATTCCTTGCCTTTCGTGCCGTTTTTTTCCTCTCCTTTTCATTCCTTGACCTCAAAACATGCAAATATCAATAAAGAAGGATAAATCATGATAAACTTAAGATAAAAGCATGATTTTGAGTGGAAAAAGGATGTAAATGCACATGTAAAACATGTGTAAATCTCGGAACATCACAACACCTCTTACTTAATTGTTTTGTTGTCCTTAAGCAAACCGAACCTTACGCAAATTTTTAGTGGATAAAATTGTAGGCTTACTCGATGTTCCGAGCAAACTCACCTTCTAAGAGTCACACTTAGTAATTATTTGGGGTTTTCGGGCTGGTATATGGCGAGTCTACTCGAACACTCCTAAAATGTTTCAATTCTTTTTTCCTCACTAACACTCTTTCACTCGGTATTTTTTTGGAGTAGGCGTTCAAATTCGTCCATTGGCAAGCATGAATCATAAGCTTGTATGCAAATAATAACTCCATCACTTTTCTTAGGTAGGTTGTGTGGATCAAGGGCACTTTAAAAAAGGTTTTTGATGAATGATGGTGAAATTGGTAGGAATGGGGTCTTCCATCATGATTAACTCTAGGAGTTTGTTTTGAGTAATGTTGTAATCTTGTCGATCTCTAAGTTGGCTTTGATGATCTTTTCTGGGCTTCATAACTCGACTATGCCTATTCATGTGAATCGTTCGGGCCACATGCCGCCTAAAAGCCTTCACCTGGTCTCCAGAAAGTTCTTCCAAAACTCTAAAACTTTTGAGGATGCTTATCGATATCTTTAGTTCAACAACATCATTTATTTGCAAAGCCCCACCCCCCCCCCCTTCACAAAAGATAAACTATTTACAATTGATGTCTGCATTGGTGACTCTTGAAACTTGGTATGCTCTTTTGTGGCTTTTCTATTGTTGCCATACTTCACAATCAAGATCTGAGTTCTTTGTTGTGTCGCTTAAACTTTCAAGTCCCAAAATTGCGTTAATGCTACTTAAACACCTTAACACTTCCTTCGTTTAGTCATGTTATGGGCTAAATGGATGGAAGAAATGAAAAGGCTAAGGCTCAAAGTGGGTGACTAAGTTGTGGGGAAAATATATGGAAGGCTAATGGTAATGGAATGGGTGGATCCTAGGTTGCCTAATCAACTACACACACTTACCTTTTTGTGGTCTTGAAATGTATAAGTCACACAATTTTTACAATGTCATGCCAAGTGTGAATATCTCTCATAACTAAATAAAGGAGGATGTAAAGTATATGTGTGATGAAATGCTCAATAAGGCACAAATACTCACATATAGGGGGTAGGTAATTTTTAAGGTATTGAAAACATTTCAAAGGTTCTTTTGATATCCAAAACCTCCCAAATACCCCGTATGATTTTTCGTGGACTCAAAGGTTTTGAAAACATTTTTGTTGCCAAAAACATTTTTGAAAAACTTTTTCCTTTTGGTTAACGATTTACCGACTTAAGTGAGGTGTTGAAATTTGCAAAAGTTTAAACACCTCACACTTATTTCTTTAGCATATTTTAAAATAATGATTTTTAATACGTGTATACAAAGAATAAGTGAGATAGTCAAAGAAACAATCATCCTCCCTTTTAGCTTTCCCATGGGAACGCGTGCGGTCAATCCCCGCAGCTGCCACAACATAAAACTTTCCTTGAGAAAACCACTTGGCATGAACTTCAATGGTTTATTAGAAACAAAGAAAATAAAAGTAAAAGTAAAAGACAAGCTACTAGGTCCTAATGCCGGGATGCTTTTTGAGAAAAATATCAAGAGTGAACGACCATAGTTAATGGTTCTTGAGAATTTTTCTCTTGTATGCACCAACCTCTCAACTTATTCATAGAAATCCGGGCTGCCTCCCTGGTAGCGCCACATTTCACGTCTTTAGCCGGAGAAAACATGTGCTGCTCAGACTACTTCCTTCTTGACTTTTAGGGCGCTAATCATACTCTCTTTCTTTCCGCCCCCTTTTCTTTTATTATCTTCTGCTGGTTGTCCCAATACTCATCGACCCACTTGGTGTTATCAAGCCCCCCTGAAGATTCATCCGGTGGTTTCACTATAGCAACCTTTGGTTTTTTAATTGATAATCTAATTGATTGTCACAAGAATAGAACATGGTTGAAGTAGCAAATGGTTGTTCACCGAATTGAATAATTTTATAGGAGTGGAAATGTGTCCGATAGGATACCAAAGGAATATTTCCGAGGAGAGTGGAAGTGTGATCTGACAAGTGCAGGACAAATTCATGAAATCAAATCGGTGTTCGATGTCCCTACACTTGGAAGAAATATATTGAGTATTGAGAAACTCACACAAAGATGGATATGAAATAGAATTTGAGGGTGATGTATGTTACATCACCAAGACAAACCAACAGAAGTCAAGAAGGTTCGGATGATTACATGCCGAATATGTAAAGGAGATGATCACGTTACATTTAAGTGTCTGAAAAATAAAGGAAAAGGGGCTGCAGAACCAGAAGCGCAAACGAGGCGCATGCAGACAAGAAAGAACACGATAACATGAAAGGAGAAGACATAGAGAGAGCATCCTTATTCAAGTACTTTGAAGAATTCTCCATCAACAAAGACAAGAAGAAACCGAATCATTTATGGAGGCACGATTGCAAGATACAAAAGAAATTTCAAATTTGAGTTTGAAAAAACCATAGAATGGTTTATGAAGGACTTTCTAAAGATAAGGATAATGCTCCCATCCCACCGAGAGATAATAATGGATATCCTATAAGTTTGTTGATTTATAGATGATACTGCAGCGCCTTGGTGGATATGACAAAGTGATAAGGGACGACAATTGGGGTGTGGTGGAAATGTCGATAGGATATGGTAGAGGGCTGCCGATCATAGTAGAAAAGGAAGAAATTGTGAAAACTCCTAGGCAAGTGTATTTTCGATATCTAGAGATGATGGAATGGTACCATCTAAAGTATAAAGGCCAAGAATTGATAGTAGAAGTCGAAGCCAAGATAGCAGCCGTGGAAAGAAGAAGAAAGATTGGAGTGATGATGATTTACCACCAAAGAAACGCTCAAGGTCGTCAAGCAAAGAATGAAGGCTGCAAGAAAATCAAGGATGATTAACAAACAAGATTAGGGGAGGCATTGTTATGATTGTTAATCTTGTTATTAATCATAGACTAATGTAAATATGTAAATATTTAGATATCCTAAGTTTAATATTAGAAGTGAACGTTATGTATGAACCGGTTCACATAAGTTAGTTATTGTTAGTTATGAACATTTGTGATGTATCACACATACCGGTTCATCATGTATATATATGGGTCAAACTCCTTCAATTCATTAGATTGTGTCTAAGTTTGTGTTATAATAACCAACTTACAAAATTCCCTCTCCTTTCCCTCCAAGTCTTACAACCGGAAATCCCATTCAAACCTTCATAAATTTGTGTTTCGAAAGTTGCAGAAATCAAACAACTGAAACCCCTATACACTGCTATGTTTGTGTTGAAGTCATTCTCTTCCTTCATCTCTAATTTTTATATACAAACATTCATTTCAGTTGTCACTGGACTGCTGCTCATAAATATTTTTCATGATCAATGGTAAGGACTAATTAAGAAGATATGATTGAAAGTTGACACAAATATTTAGACTTATTTTTACCTTCAACATATACTTATAAGATACAACCTACATGAATTCTAGTTTCATCAAGTTGCACTAAACATGATTGCTCTAATAATAGGCTTCACCTTCTCTGTGATCTTTATAATACTAAAGAGTAATACCCTATATACAACCACCATACCAAATATTATTCCAAGATCTACCCACTTAGAATATCCCATCTCCACTTGCAATAAATCCTTCAATATCTTGTCTCCATGATACACTAGGACCACCCGCATACTCAGGAAACATAAGGCCGTGAAACTCATTTTTGTACAATCCCTGTAATGCATACTTGTGGAATGAAAGATGGTATATAGGGTATCTCCACAATACTTGAGGTAGATCATTTGGCAACCTAAAAAATCCCGCACTTAGTATCATCAAACCTTGGATTCCAGCACCTGTTATTATGCCCATAAGCAAATTTGGCACGATGGTTGCTACAATCATCATGAGGCATTCAACGAGTAACATTGATGCGAAGAGCACTAATGCAAAGTAAGTGAATTGTTCATATTCTCTTTGAAGGCCAACAAGCGAGTAAGCTATAACCCCTGGGATAAAAGATAAGAGAAGTAGGTAGGGCGTTGAGGAGATCGCGTGGCTGACAACAAATGATCCAACCCCATAATGTCCATTCAATCTTTCCCATTGAAAGACCTACACATATGTTGTCGCAACATGGATGTAAAAAAAGGAATTTGGTAAAAGCACATTATATTTCTTCTACAGCACATGAAATGGATCAACAAACCTTATATTCCTCAATGAAGGAGGGGAAACCGCCAATAGCCATGATGGTAAGGAATGTAGAGATATACATTAGCATTGAAATCCTAGCCTGTAATTGTGAACCACAGCAAAGAGTTCTTAATATTCGTTGGTAGATATGCGAAACACAAAAAGGTTATTAAGGTTAATAACATACGTTTAAGGAGCCAAATCCATAAGCAAGATCGTAGAAGACTGTTCCCACCGAAAAACCCAAAGCAATATATATACCAAGCCTTAACCAATAATATCCTACATCGCGATACATGTTTATAAATGATCTTCTTACAAGCACCCAACTTTGCGTAATGAAACTAGCCTTCAGGTTTCGTGCTTTTCCAGTCAGGCCTTTTTCCTACAGAGTTCAAAATTGTGATTATCTGCTACTGAATTCAGTGTAGACCTTGGTTAAAATAAGAGCACATAGTGAGATCTATACCTGTCCACATATAGCAGCTATTTCTCTTTTGACATCCATGTATATCTCAGATGACTTGTAATATTCAGAGAGTCCATTCACTACTTTCTCAACAGCTAAATGTCCACTATCATGATCCTAAAAGTGGGAACAAGAACAATTAGTTGAACAAAACAGTAATAGACTTACTCTCATGACAATTAATTTTTGGGTTAATCGGGTTAGTTCACAGGTCTCACAGGTCATGGGTCAGCAGGATCAACGGGTCACGTACTGAACAGGTAATGGTCTATAGGTAAAGAAGTGGTCTAGTATTGACCAAGTTTTATGGATGTGAGCGTGTGATTTGGAGATGATTTGGTTGTCACTATGTTTTGTTTGTTATATAAGCAAGTCTTTACTGTAGTTTTTTTTCAATCATCTCTTGTGTAAATTACTTGGAGTTATGTACAGAAAATAGTTCCAAATTGTGTGTGTAAATCTTGGGCCTGAACCAGCTTAAATACCATATAAAAATCAGAGACTTCAATATTTACAATAAATATGATCTTCTGTGGGAAATATTATTCAGCAAGACCATGTGTCTTTGGCAATTCAATACTTATTGATGTGAAAGAGCTACCTCATCAAAGTCTGTGTTGATTGTTATGAGAAAGTGATCTGCAGGATTTTGTTGATCAGGACAAGGAAAACCATTTGCTGCAAAAAACTGATTATAACAATAAAAGTAGTTAGCCTAAGGATTTTGTTATAATAGTAATTTGTATAACTTTTGTTATCATCATAAGATCAACTTTTTATGATTACCTGATTTGCTGCAAAAGTAGGACCAAAATATATCATTTTTCCCAACGAGAGAAGACACAGATTATTAAAAAGCCCAAAAACATGGCTACTCGGTTGATGGATGGCTGCTAAAACTGTCATCCCATATTGTCGAGTAAGCTTAACAATCCGGTCCATGATATAATATGACGCTGCACTGTCAAGACCACTCGTAGGCTCGTCGAGCAAGAGAAGTTTAGGGTGTGTGAGGAGTTCTAAGCAGATGCTTAGACGTCGTTTTTGGCCACCACTAAGTCCTTTGATTCCCCAACCACCTATTCTTGTGTTCATTGATTCTTGGAGCCCCATCTCCCTTATAATTCTTTCTGCTCTTTCCCACTTCTGTGATCTTGGCATGGACTTAGGCAGTTGCAGTTCAGCTGAGAAGTATACTGTTTCTTTAACCGTTAAAGTCCAGGTTAAAACTTGTTCTTGAGTCATATAAGCCTATACAATTATTAAATAGTTTTATTCAAAATTCATATTCTAAACAAACAAACAAAAAAGAAATTGGAAGAGAAAACCACTCCTCTATCCTAGAAGATAGTGAAGTTGCACCCACCAAGACCACCTATCGAACATGATCTAAAAAAACTGGAAGAGAAGTGATCGGAAACTCGAAAAAAAAATGCAACCTTCTGTTCATTGTTTTCCTTTCTTGTACTAGAATGCTCTAAATAAAAACAAAATGTGACTCACTAAAGAATCATACACATACCATAGTGCCATATGTGGGTCTTTGCTTCCTTCCATTTATTAGAACGCATCCGGTCTTCCTTATGTTTGTCGCCAACCGCCCTGCGGTTGTAAGCAAAAAGATCTAAAACCATAGTTGAGAGGAGTATCATGTAATTTAAAAACCTAACCTTTTGGTAGATACTATTCAAATTTTAATTACTCAAAACTTTATGACTAGCAGTTGTGAAATATAAATAGAATAAATGGTGTAGGCCAATGCCAATGTCTAGTCACATGTTGTGTTCGGTATTCAATAAATGCCAATGCCTAGGCACATATTGGACCATCTCACTTCAATAATACAAATCTTTTTGTTTTATGCTTTGGATTTCATCATTTAACGTATCAGTTAATCTGGATTTATGCAATTTTGGAAAACGTGTTTGGGTCAGATGGATATATAGTTGCATACATACCAGCCAAAGAATCAAGGAGAGTAGATTTGCCACAACCAGAAGGACCCATAATGGCCACAATCTCTCCTGGTTTAGCATAACCTGTTGCACCACAAAGTATGGTTTTACATCCATCTTTTCCTGCACTTCCATTAGAGCTTGACACCGAAACTTGAAGCTCGTCCCATGTCAAATGGGCTCCGCTCCTTTTCTTCGTCGCAAGAGACTCCGGATCTACCATTTCAACACCCCATTTTCCTTCTTCATCTCGTACTGGGCATATATCATTGTTGTGTAGTACACTGCCCATTGAGGATCAAACGTCAACGTATAGAAATGTAAAGAGAGAGATGGTTGTAGTTTGGAAATAGTGGGAAGAGTATGAGCTGAATTTATAGCAAGAGCATGGCAATGGTAGTTCTGTGGATGTAATTTCTGTGGAGAGAAATGCATGTACTCGTGTGTTTATATATAAATCTAAACAAACACATGCCAAAACAAGTGGCGAACTTAAAACACGAAAAGTGGTGAAAATATTACACAAGAAAACCCAATTTTTTTCACCAAATAAAGATCATCAATACCAAACCTAACCGGTTCTTGCACGTAAATAACAAAGTTGATGAATGATGATTCTTGTAGCTGCATTGTATATTTGTATTTGATGATGTCGTGTTGTATTTGTCAGAGCACGATGAATTGATAAATGTGGCCTACTAGAATATGGTGAATCCGTATTATATTTTGCTTTTTTAGACTTGTAAAACGTAAATTATATTTGGGCTACTGGACACGAGGGTACCAACTATAAATAAGTCACATTATGTAAACGAAATAGGTTGAAACTTTAACTTCCGCCCCTCACTATGTTCTGCCCCTAGCCAAAATATAAACATGCAATTATTAATAAAACTGAAATCTATTTTTTAGTGTTCATAAGGAAAATTTTATATCAAAACAGAAGAAACATGCAACAACTTATGCCGCTAATCTTTGGATAGCAAAACCAACCCTTTAAAAAACCACATTCATATATCGTGGGTCATAGCATTACAATACAATACATCATCATGACCCTTTGGACTCAATAAGTAGCTCAACAACCGAGGCGATACTTATAAACTAACTCTCTATATACGTAATTACTCCCTCCGTTCCAATTTAAATGTCCCATGTCTAAAAACACACATTTTAAGAAATTTTTTGTTTGTATGTGATATAATAACAATAATATCCTTAAAAGTGGTGACTGTGTTTTGTCTTTTATGGGCAAAACTGGAAATTATATTTCTATTTATGGAAAGAGACATTTAATTTGGGACAAACAAAAAAGGAAATACGGATATTTAAATTGGGACGGAGGGAGTATAATTTTTTAAAGATATATCAGTCCCTTTTTTGAAAAAAAAAATAAATAAATTGTGTTTTCTTAATATATAAACTCTTTCTAAAAAATAATATTGCATGGTTGTTATTAAGAGCTTCAACGCAGCTATATATATACACACACACACATGGTAGGGTGTCGAAATTTCTATACAAGACATCAGTGGCGAAGCTTGACCCGAGACTTCGGGAGGTCGGAATCACTAGTTTCGGGGGGTCGAAACCGTATATACCACAAAATTTCTATACGAACACTATATAATCGGAACTTCTGAGCGAAAATTCGGGGGTCAGCCGCCCCTCCCTGCCCCTTAAGAGCTACGCCCATGCAAGACATTTTATTTGCTTGCCCGTTCGATCCTTTAGGATCGATTCGGACAATATATTGTATCACGCGTGTAATGAATCGAGGGTGGAATCAATGATCTGGTTAGTTATTTATAGGTGTATGTTTGGAAGATATTAACATGACAGCTCACACAAAATTGGCTAAACTTGATAGAATATGGCAAAGTTACAAAATGAACAAGGCATAGGGTTATTTATAGGGTAGGCCTTCATATGCCTAAGACTGAAGGCGTATGAGGCTCATACGGGTCCCTTGACAGGCGTATGAGGCTTCATACGCCTGTAACACATTACAGAATTCCCAAAATACTCCTAACCTATATAATGCTAACCAGATGACTGTACGACGAGCAAAACATGATTCTAACCCGATATCTATGCCAGGGACATATATGAAGGGTGTACTAACAGACTCCCCCTTGGACCTACCTAGATATTTACAAAAACATCCCAAAAACAACCACCAAAACACAAATTTTCAATCAGCAACATCTTCGGGCTTCTATGATCTGCAACTTGGACCATTCACATCCAAAATGAATCTTCTTGGTAGCACAGTACCTGACCATCTTCTGAAATCGAATGGCTTGATCTGCGTTTTGATCTGGTTCTTGTTCAGCGTCTGCATATCAGCTTCAGACAGGTTCATCAGCCACATCAGATCAAGGACTCTGATTTTGCGGCAGATCTTGGGATCATTCTTCAACACAGACATCGCTTCAGTCATTAGATAATCATAGTACCAGAAGATAAACTTGTCCGGGAAGTTTTGCCCGATCGGCATAAGCGGGACTTTGGTCATGATTTCAGGTGGTGTGATTTTGTGTTTCCAGATCGGCTTAGCAATAATGGGATGAATCTAAGTTGACTGGTAGCTTTTCGTATACTGAGGTGTATTGTAGACCCACCTGGAGTTGCTTTCCCTTTCCAACAAGCCTCTGTACATCTCCAACGCGTGGTTCGTCTTGATTGGCTTCGGTCTGGTAAGATCACAAACATACCAGTATGGTAGGGACATAAACTTGTAAGCACTTGCAAAATATAGAATGCCGCTCTTGAACTTGATCCCTATAGCATTCACCTAAGCCACATACATCCAACTGATGAGATTCCATTTCTGGCGAACCTTCTTTGCTTGAGTTGGATCATATTTTCTTCTAGAATACCATGCCTCACATGCCGCTTGAACCCTTTTCTTTCTTTCTTCATTCGTTTCTGGTTCATCTTCAAGAGGTTGTGACTTTAACCATCTATCAATCACATCAACGGATCATCTTCATTAAACTTTTCAAAACTATACGTTGGGACCACCTGCTCATAAGTTAGACCGAATATCTGGGCAACCTCTTCTCTTGATGGCTCTGGAGGTATTTCACCTTCCTCCAGATCTATATACGGCTTCGTTATTGTGTTCCCATCATCATCAGTGAAAAACATGTTGTAGAAAGCTTGCATCCATTCAAGTAGCACATCCTTGGACACTATGACTTCCTTGAATACCCGAAGATCCTCTTCAGTTGGACTTGGTTGTGAGGAAGATTCTCCTGCACCAGTCTTACCACCTTCATCCTCATCTTTCTTTGCACGTCTATCCCTGAATTTTGCATCGGCTGTTTTAGTCTCCCTGCCTTAGCACCAGCACTACCACTCGGATCCTTCTCCTCATCCGCATATCTATCTTTCCCCGATTCGTGACCATCATCATCTTCTTCCTCATCACTACCATCACCAACATCTCCATCATCTCCATTACCAAACGTGAGTCTCTTGTGTTTCTGGAAGTATTTTTCAAATCTTTTCTTCAACTTCTAGTTTTCAGACTCGAAAATGGCAAGACGATTCTTTGTTTCATCGCGAGATTCCCTTAACAATTGAATCTCTTGCTCATTATTGGATAGTTTGAACATCGTCGTGTTGCTAATAGTCTTTTGTTCTCTGACCTTGTTTCATTGATGATGGTCAGGAACTAGGGATCTCGTTGTTCTAATTCGGCTATCCGACGCTGGTTCTCCAGATTTTGAGCAACCTGCATGTGCAACATGTTCACCAGGTTGTTAATTTGAGATTGGAGAGATGGACCACTGATGTGGTTGGGATAGGTGAGATGGAAAGCATGAAGGGTGCTTGTTTAGTACGCTGGGGGTTTGGAACTGAGGGACTCTTATTCAGATAATAGTCTCTAAAGCTTAGAGTCGATTGATGGTTCAGATGTGGTAGTAGCTTGGATAGAAGCTGCAACTGAGACGAACTCAGTGAAGATTGCAGTTCTTCCCGTGGATGGTGTGGGAGTGGATGTTGTGGTTTCAGAGATTGTGGTAACTGATATGGTGGTTTTGGTTTTTTTTGGATTTGGATTTTCTGGTTGCTTTGGTTGATTTGGGATGGGTGGTTGATGTAGTTGGTTCTTGGATGGTGAAATATTTTTCTTTAGCAGTTTTCTTTCTCTTCTTTGGTAGTCGAGCCATCAAGGATCAGCTCGAACTAGCAGCAACACGTTTAATAGATGGTCTTTCTTCCTCTAATTCAGCGTCCAACTCATCGATACTCACTGTGTATTCTGGATCATCTTGCTCTTCTCTTTCTTTTCGCAGCGACTTACGTTCTTGTAGGGTCACAAGTTCACGGGCCTGCCTTAACCTCTCTAATTTTTCCCTTCTTTAGCAATTCTTGCTAGAGTTCTGACTTCTGAATCTTCTTCGGTGTCTTCACTGTCACTTATTTGTTCTAGCTGGTGCAGCTTTAGTAACTGGGACATCTTTAACTATTTCATTTTCCAAGATCACGTCTTCTTGGTGACTCATCTTCAGATGTTGGTCCCCCAGAAACTGGCACAGAGATTCCTGGCTCAGTTGTTGCAGACATTGGTTTAGAAACAAACATGACCTTATGGGTCGGTGACGGTCTAGGTTGATTCCCCTGAGAAGCTTGACCACCCTCATCACCTCCTGCGTATCACTCTTCGTCATTATCATTATCATCATCATCATCTTCATCAGATACTGGATCTACTTCTTTGACGTTAGAGTCACTATCAAGCATTTCTACAGTTGTTCTGTCGTGGTTCTGGATAGTCAACTCGGGCAATGTGTCCAATGATCCTTTTGAAAGATGATTCTGTGCCCAACCTGTAAGTTTTCATTCTTGACATTCCCAAGTCATTCGTGTGTTCCAATTTCATAACATTGTTCCGGACCTTTGGTAAATTTGGAATTTGGGCATCGAATATTATCTACAAGAACCTTGGATACATAATCGGTCTCTTATTACTATACTTGGTACCCACGTTCTCCTTCATATGGTGGATGCCCGAGAAGTTGAACGGTTTGTTCGAAATCAGAGCCACCATGGCGAAACAGATCGTCTATCGGGCTGCGTCAAAGCTGGTGATTCTGGTATTGATGAATTGAATAATGATATGCATAAAGTATTGATAATGACATCATAAACCAGACTTCAGAAACATAGAATCTTTTATGTTTTCGGCATACTTGAGCCTATTGAAGAATCCTCTAACCAAATACTTTGGGAACTTGATCGGATAACCATCTTGGTCATCGAAATGCAAAGCTTCCTGAATGCGTTGTTCAGATACCACCATTTCACGTACGTTGATTCTTCCTACGAGCGCTATTGGATAATGATCGCAATCCAACACCACTGTCTCCCAAAATTGCTTTGGATGGCTCAAATACGGAGTTTAGTGAGTGGAAATGGCATAGAAGATCCTTGAATGCCAAAAGAGGTTTATAGCACAAATGATTCACCTATTGATTTTGAATGTGAGGAAATGATTGAAAAACATAGGGTATAACAATTTAGGTCAACTGAGAGATTTCTGTGGGTTTAGGGATAAGCATATGATAAAATCAAGAAGAAAGTGTTAATTGTTGCTTTTATACTCTACTTCATACTCCTAATCTCCTCTAATTTTACGCATATGACACTTAAGAACCCATTAGCATCACACGTATGACCAAACTCACCCTTGAACTTTTCAAAATTTACAAACAATTATGTAGATAATTAAACAAACATGACAAAATATTTTTATAAAAGTTGTCTAAGGTCAAAACTCCAATTTATTAAGCAATTGGAATGTTTGAATTGTCTATCATCGCCCTGTTTTACCATTCTCAATCGCCGTCCAAACGTCTCTGTTGATGCCTTCAACATGTGTCTTGAATCGGCCTTTCCATGAATGATAATCGGACATGTGTTGAAGTTTTGGTGCTCTGTTCGAACTCCCTGTTTCGAGGTCACTCAATAGCATTGACGATAAATGGTGGCTTTGTTGAGTTGCAGTGGCTGTGATTGCCCAGGGATTCGTGCCCGAGATCATTTGCTGCTGAGCGTATTGTTGAGCAGCTAGGGCCCACAGATTTATCCTGGCAACATTTTCTTGTTCTTGTTGCATCCGTTGTGCATTGCGTTTAGCCGATACGCTCATGGATTTGTCGGTATGTTCATTGGTTGTTCATACAATTTTCTCGGTTGATTAAGGTGACCCCTGGATTAGCCATTTATAGTAGTTCAATAATAGTCCAATATATCACCGAAATAGTCCAATAGTCTGATACTTAGTCAAAAATTCCATGTTAACTTGACTCTAGGCGATTATGAAACTGTCACACGACCACCACCACACGAGTATGACAATTTAGAGGCGATGATGACCAAATAGACGATTGAAGAATGAAAACAGACGAATATGAATAATTAGACAATTAGAAATGAAATAGGGCGATTATGAACCCTAGTCCGTGTGAGATGAGACACTATGGACCTAATCGTGTGAAAATTCACATGAGTATGAAATTTCAGACAATTAGCCTTTCCCCACACGATTGACTTGATAGTTGTGTGTATCAAGCACGGGTACGAAGCCAATCGTCTGAATTACCATATGAGCGTGAAAGCAACCCGTCCCTCCATTTCATACTTGCCCCTAACAGGTTTGTTTGCTTGTTTTGCACGAAAATCAACATTTTTGCATCAAAATCACTCAAAATCGATGTGTTTTATGATCAGATGATTCGAATAGTTTTTAACACCCTTTTGGAGCAAACCCTACAGGTGGTAGTTCAAATCTTTGAAAATATTAGTTTTTTTTTTTCTAAAAACCAACAAGTTTCAAACTTTCAAAATAGATGTTTGGACAAAAACACTAAGTTTTGATATAAAACTGATCTGTTTTCGAGTTGTAATGTTACTAAACGCCCGTGATACGAGCCTCGAATCTGATACCATTTGTAGGACTGTCTCGGACAATCCGGATATAACGGGTGTGACACGTCACGAGTGCAAAATCCTCGGGACATGATTTGGATAACAATATCAACAACAAACGCAAAGACGAGTTGCCAAAAACAAAAACAAGATGGTTTCAAAGTCAAATCTTTATTAAAACTGAGCTATAGTGCAATAATACAAGAAACATACCCGAAAACCTATGAAAAACCCAGAGAATGTGTGATGTGACAGCTGAAATGATTAAGGCAATGATTGATGGTGTTTATAGGCCCACCTAGTCAGCCCAAGGCTCATGGGGCGACTAGGGAATACGGCAGGCGACTATGGATCGTAGTCGTCCATATTACACACGACTAGGCCCATACTCGCCCATAAACTACACGACTAGAAAAGCGAGTAGTGTGAAACATTCATACACGTGTATCGACCTATAAACCTGCCCTTAATCACACAAACACGTACATACATAAACAAGACAACTATTAAACACATATACTAGGCTAGGGACATCTATACAATATGTACTAACAGATACCCATCCACTTTTGACTTAACCTTCTTTTATTTCTATTTAACTTGTATATCTAGCTAGGTTAGATACGTAGTTATTTTACTTCATGCCATAACATATTAAAACATACTAATTAATTCAAGTTCGGGTTTTGGGGCGTTACAACACTATAGGATTTCTTTAGCAATGCTTTTGACATTGATTGGACCGAAAAGGTCCATATTCAACAATGGTAAAGGTTTATTAATGGAGTTCATTGCTTTGAACTTATGTGATTTCATATGTTTCTTGCCTTGAGCACAAGCCATACATTTTCTTCTAAAAATGGGAATTCCTAACAGAGAAAACCTTGAACCAAGTTAAGTTTTGAAACACGATTTACGCTTTTAAAATCTACATCCACACTCGCCTATGCGATAGCACTGACTCAGAAGCTTTTGAAAGGAAAAAACACTTCCTATCCTGGCTTTAGAAAAAAACATTCAAATGCATTGAACAAAACATAAATTCCTTTATAACATACTTGTAACACACTCATGAGACTGAAACATAAAATCATGTACATAATTCACTTCTTAAAGTGTGATTGTAGTATTTGATATATCTTCTTGTCCTACAATATTTCCTTCTTTTTCGTTTCTAGCAAATGAAACAAAATCAATCTTAAAGGATTGAAAGAACTGAAACTGATTAAGGTTGATGAGGAACAAACAAAAAATCTTATTCTGTTTGAAACAAATGAGAACACTTTTTCATCCCATAGTACAAAGCCTTAGGGAGCAAATATCCTATAAAACTCAAATAAATAATTAATAACCTATAGTTGCAAATTTAGTCCTTTAGCCAAAGTAAGTTGTAAATTTAGCCCTTTAGGAAAATTACGTTGCAGTTATGGCCCTTATACTATTTAAAGTCTCATATTTCAGTGCTTTATTAAATTAGTAAATTTAGCGGTTTTCTCCTAATACGAGCTAACTCAAACCAAGCTAATCTGACACAGATTTACTCGAGTTGAGCTAAAGCTTCAACATAGCTCAATTTTAAGCTCAAGTTAAGATAGCTCAGTTTGAATTCAAGTGAAACGGTGTATTTTAGTTTGATCAACACTAATAAAATTCAAGTCATTTAAATTAAAATCTCTAACCTAATTGTTCTGTTCTTCGTCACATCACGTGGGTTCTCTCTAGTTACATTATACTGTATCACTTTAGAGCATCTATGTAGTTTAACATTAATTTTAAGATCCTTAAGAAAATCCATAATGTATTTGATACAAGTCTTGATGCAATAAACAACAATTTATTTACCATTTTGTCCCTCTTGCGATATTCAAAGCACATTTAATGAACATAATATTTAATGACATAAATTCTACAAATATAATTTTTGTTTATTTTTATTTTAAAGTAATATAAATATTCATTAATTAATCGAATTTAATATATTAAATTTAAGTTTTTTATTCAATTTGTCCTTTAATAATACGTTTTGCATTTAATTGTACATATTCATTGGGTCGGGTCGGGTCGGGCAACATGTCAGATAAAAGGTTATCTTGGTTCAAATATAAAAGAGTTCGGGTCAAAACAGTTTCAAGTCTGAAGATGTCACATAATATAGTTTATCCATTACTTGAATTTTATATTTTGATAATTTCTTATACTAATTTTTCTTTAATAATATGTTTGGGATTTTATAATATGTATTGGTTGGGTTGGGTCGAGTCTGCCAGGCTAGCATGTCGCGTCAATTAATGTCTCACATAAAAGGGTTACTTTGGATCAAGTTAGAATGGTTTAGGCCAAAACATTTTTTTTGAAATATGTTTTGTATTTAATAAGACGTATTGGTTGGGCAGGGTTGAGAAGCATGTCACATAATAACAAGTCACATATAATGTGTTATTTTGGTTCGGGTGAAAACAGTTTCGGGTTAGAACAAATTTGGGTAGAACTATTCATCAATTACTTGTGGATTTATAGTGATATGTAAAATCTCTTCACTTACACATTTTGATCATGTCAAAACCTAGCAACCACGCAACAACGAGCGGGCTTAATTGCTAGTTTATTTATAATTTATATCTTTAAGGTAGGCATTTAATTTCACTTCAATTTTAAGGCACTTAAGAAAATCTGTAATGCATTTGGTACAAGTCTTGATGCATAATAGATTTTTATTTACCATTTTGTCACTATTGTGATATTAATGAGATATTTAATGAATATAACAGTAAATTTAATGGTTTCTTGTTAGATCAAGCTAAATGAAGTCAAGCTAACCTGGGCTCAATCCTTAAAAAGGCTCAATTTTGTGCACAAGATAACCCAACTTGGTTTGAATCAACATGAAACGGGTTGGATCAATTGAATAAAATCTGAGTCATTTAAATAAAAATCACCAACCTAATTGTTGCGGTCTTCACCACATTGCATGGGTTTCCTCGAGTTAAATTATAATGTATCTCTTTCATGTATACATGTAACTAACTTAAATTTTAAATACTTAAGAACATCCATAATGCATTAGTACAAGTCTTGATGCATATACAACTTGTCAGGGTCGGCCTAAGCATAAGAAAAACAAGCTAGGATTTTAGGCCCCCAAAAATTTAGGGCCCAATATAAAAAATACCTAAAATGTGTATTTATGTTAATTTACCAATTAATAGATAGAAATTGTTCGCAGTCTAGTGGTAAAAGTTTTTTGCATTTGACACTTGGGCATGAGTTCGAATCGCAGAATTGAGTTTTCATTTCCTATCCACAATTTGTTAATTTCTTCTATCAAATGCATTTAATGCCTCTGGAATATGAAATAGCAATTATGCACTTTTTTTTGAACGATCAACAAAATTTATATATCACCAAAGCTAGCGGGGTACTAGCAAAAAACGCCCAAACATACAGCAGTCACCAAACAGCAATGAATACAGAGAACATAAACAAAACAACTAAACTACCAACCTACATTCGACAAAGCGAACGCATACCAAGACTCCCAATCTAAAGACGGGCACTTCGCTCTACTTCTCACCCACAAATGACTACGAGCCTTAATTTCGCCGAACACCAAACTTAGAGAGCATTGTTTTTGATTAAAAATCGCCTCATTTCGGCTCTTCCATAAGCACCATATAACAATATACACCACCGCCTGAAAAGCCTTCTTTTGCTTCACAGATCCGCCAACATAGTTATGAAAACGCAGCAAATCTGTAAACTGAAAAGCGTAAATCGGATCCACACGGCACCATTGTGAAACAAGTGCCCAAACCGCCTGCGCAAATCCACATGCAATAAATAGATGTTCAACTGATTCAGGGAACTCGCTGCAGTGAGGACAGAGATCAGATCCAACATTCACGTGTCGCCTTCGCAACGCATCCTTGTCGGAATTCTGTTTAAACCCGCTCTCCAAATCAAAATTTCCACCTTCTTTGGCACCCATGAATTCCTATCCAAAACAAACTCCTCCTGCGAATATGACAGATCACATAGACGGCGCTTTAAATCGCTGACAGAAAATGAAGATTGTGCATCTGATGCCCAAGACCAGGTATCACGGTGATCAGACAAGGCTGGAACAGGAATCAGCTACAAGAAAGACTCCATTTATGCATTTTTGCTTCATATTTCTTCTATCATATGCATTTAATGCCCCCGAAAATCCAACCATCAAAAATATGGAATGGCTAATATAAATAAAGGCATCCATTTTCATTTTTCTCATCTATTCTAATTTCAAAAATAATTTTCATTATGTTTTAGTTAAAAGTATTAGTTTTGTCACCTATTAAGTTTTAATAACAAATCCATGATTATTTTAGCCGCATATTGCTAAAAGGGAATTTAAAAGAGTAAATTAAAAGTCTTTAGATACCTCTAAGTTTCCGCATATCTATCTAGTAATATTGTACAAAGATCTTGTTTTTCATGTGCTACAAGTTTGAGACTATCATATTTTCAAAACTTTATCTGACATAAAGTTTCCATGATTATTTTAGCCGCATATTGCTAATAGCGAATTTAAAAGAGTAAGTTAAAAGTCTTTAGATACCTCTAAGTTTCCGCATATCTATCTAGTAATATTGTACAAAGATCTTGTTTTTCATGTGCTACAAGTTTGAGACTATCATATTTTCAAAACTTTATCCGACATAAATTCAAACTTAGTTTATAAATTCATTAGATGTAATGCAAGTTCCATGTATAAGTTTAGTCTTAGTATTTCACATGCTTAATTAGAAGTGAAAGTACAAATTAAAAATAAAATGAAAAGGGGCCCGGAATTTTATTTTGCTTTGGGCCACTAAAATGGTTGAGCCAGCCCTACAACTTGTCATTTACCATTTTATCTCTCTTGAGATATTAATAAAATATTCAATAAACATAACATTTAAATGACATAATATGTAATGACATAAATTCAACAATTATATTCTTTTTGTTTATATCATAATATTTAATATTTATTCATTAGTTGAATTTAATATATTAATTTTAAATTCTTGCTTCTTTTTTCTTTTAATAATACGTTTGGTATTTAACAATACGATTGGTCAGGTCAGTTCGGGCAGCATATCGCATCAGAACAAACTGTATAAAAGTTATTTTGGTTTGAGTTTAAAGGGATTCAGGTTGAAATTAGTTTCGGGCCAGAACAAGTCACCTGATATTTAATATTTAATATTTATTATTTAGTTAACATTAATATTTTAATTTGAAATTTCTTTTGTTCAATCTCTTTGAATAATATGTTCGGTTTTTAATAATACGTATTGGTCGGGTCGTAATAGGCAGCATGTGGTGCAAGAACATGTTGCATAAAAAGAGTTATTTTGGTTTGAGTCAAAACAGTTTTAGGTTAAATTAGTTTTGAGTTAGAATAGGTCACACTATATTTAATAATTACTTTAATATAATACTTGGTTTTTATTTTTCTTTTAATGATTTTGCTTTTAATAACATTTATTGCTCTGGTCATATTGAGTTGGGGAGCATGTTAAATCAGAAAAAGTCATTCTTTTGTTTAAGTTAAAACAGGCTCGGTCAAAATAGTCTTACTTCGTAATCGTTTTGGTTAGAATTAGTCATTAACTATTAGTGCATTTATAATGATATGGTAAATGTCTTCCCTTACACATGTCGGTCCTTTTAAAACCTAGCAAACCTTGCAGCGCAATGCTAACTAAATTGCTAAATATATGCATATATAGGATTGGGTTCTAATGAGAACCAAGTTGAGTTGTAAGATCCATAAGAACTACGACATAAAATGTGAATTTTAAAAAAATTTACACACCAATATAAAAAACGGCTAACCCAGCCATAAAATATTGAAAAAAAAAATTGTTTACAACGTTTTTACACCGATGTAACAAAACGACTATACCTATGTAACTAAATTAATATTTTATTTAAGATTTTATTATGATTTAGTTTCAACGACAAATTTATTACATAATTAAATTAGTGTGTAGTTATAAAGTGAGTTCCTTAGTTCTCTCAACTCTACTTAGTTCTCATTGAACCCAACCCAACACACAACATACACACCCACACCCACACACACACATATATATATTAATTATTTAAAAACTTGAAAACTCTATATCATATATAGGTATCATATATTGTATATATATATATTGCATTATATGATTTTTACGTATTATATATATATATATAATATGATATGTTACAAGTGTAATATAGAGTTTTCTGGTTTTCTCAATAACGACATTTCTTTTAACTTTTTTCACACACACAAATATGTGAATTTGTTTTTGTGTGTGTGATATATGTGTGTGCTTGGTTTTAAAAAGCGCAAAGTGCACAAAAGTGACGAGGTCTAAAATCGAGGCGCAAAGCATAAAAATGGTGAGGTTTTCGTATGCGAGGCGCAAGACGATAATATAATTTTTTTAAATATCCTACAGGTTTTTAGCATCCTTTACCCAAAATATAGACTTAAATAAGGTTTACATAACACTTTGAAGCACAAAAACAACTCGTGTACGAAAAGCGCGCACCTCAAGAGCTTTTTTTTTGCCATAAAAAGCGCAGTTTTCTTGCGCTTTTTTTACACTACGCGCCTTGACTGACATAAGGCGCATGCCTCAGGTCGCCTCGCGCTTAAGCGCACCTGAGGTGCGCTTTTTAAAAACCTAGTGTGCGTGAAAAAAATCAGATATATATATATATATAGAGAGAGAGAGAGAGAGAAAGAGAGAGAGAGATTGTGTGAGAGAGAGAGACAGAGAGAGAGAGAGACATTTTATATGCATGAGTCTATATATAGGTATACAATGAGAACATGTTTCAACAATATATTTTGAACCATGAGTTTGTTGCTAAAACCTCTTTTTATCATTTTTCTGTTGTTTAATATCAGTATTGTTATTAATGCTAATACTCTACCTTCGAGCAAACCCCTTGAGCCATACAGAATGACCATCAATAATAATAATGTTCCAAAGGTTGTGGTGGGATGTGATGATCTTGGAGGTGACATACTTACACTGGGAACTCAATTTCTTGGAGATTTCGTATGACTTGGTATGATACAAATCAATATAATTGTCGGTTTTATTGGCTCGATGATAAAACCCTTGGAATTCGTAACTATAGTGCATTTTCTGTTTTTGATAAGAGTTTTCATGAAGGATGATATGTGTGGGCTATAATGCATTCAAGACGACTAGATGTTCTTGGTATATTACGCAAGATGGTTTTTATTTCGCGGATGATACTTATCCATGGAAAGAGTGGCGGATGATGCATGGATGGGACAAAATATGACAGCTATCATTGTGTTTTTTCATTTTAATAGAAATAGAAATGAGTCAATTAGTTATAATGATCATTAAGTTTTTTAAAAGTTCATTTCTATGATCACTTTAGTTGTTAAAATCCCTAATAATTATCACAACTTGCTAATTAAAATATGCAGTAAAACAAATCTTGAATCACCGGGTCAGGGCTGATCTAAGTAGTGAATCTACAAGATAAAACTGTAGGTTTATTTTAGAAAGTGTGTGTTTAGAAAAATGAGGGTCTATGAATAAAACCAAGGAAATAAAGAGACATCCGATTAGAAGAGTCGTGCCTCTAAACATTGGAAATAAAAACAAGGTTGGAAAAGTACGATGTGCTCGTAGTCTTTTCAATGAAAGTTCTACTGAATTTCGGATGCCCATAAAAGGAGAAGGGACTCCTCCTTTTATAGTACCTCGACGTCCAACGTTCTCAACCCGGCCTCTACCCTTAATGGGGCCGACCTAAGGAAGAGGTGTCTTTTAGTCTCTAGCCCAAATTCTCAAGCACAATTTGTGCAAGTGGATATGTAAAAAGGAGGGGAAAGGGGAGATGTTATTGTCATGTCAATAATACACGTGGCGTCTATTGAGTGGACGTTGGTGGGCGACTGACATGTGGCGTCCGCTTTTTGGCTAATCCGGGGCTGTGGGTAATCATCTTCTTTTTGAGATCTGAGACAAACGGGGGTTGATAAAGTCTTCTGTCAGAGATATCTTGGCTGGGGAGCTGCCACGTCGTCGTCCTTCTAGTAGTCAGGCTGGGCGCAGTCTTTGATTGGTTGAGGACTCTGACGGGTAGCCCGTTGTGTCAAGAACAGTTGCCCAGGGCAGGACTTCCCTGGGGTGTGTGCCTCGATGCTGCCCTAAAAGGTATCTTTTAGTTGTGTCGATGAAGCTTCGTGTGTTTCGTGACAAGGAAGCTTCGTTACGTGTCAGGCTTGGCGCTGACATAGAACAGGCGGGAGAGCTGGCGTCCATTTGACGTAGACGCATGTACTCCGCGCTGACGTAAAACGAAAGGGAGAACGAGCGTCCTTTTTATTATAGACACATGTTACTTCGCTACGTAAAACGGCGGGGGAACCAGCGTCATGTTAATGGTGCAGCTTCCTGTTGAGTTCTTGTGGCGGGTATTTTTTATGGTATCCGTTGGTTTTGATACCATATCCCTTCAAGTCCCCCCAGTCTAGTGCTTTCGTGTTTCTTTACATAAAACGGAAGAGGGAGTGCTGGACTTTGTTGATTTGAGTAGGGTGGAATCTGCATGTGTACCTTGAATCACATTCAGTCGTCACTGGGTTTTCATATGTTTATCAAGGTGTACATGTAGTTAAAGGACATCGTCAACTGGTGCGCG
>JAUTDX010006495.1:0-24914 GCA_030844895.1 Ambrosia x helenae
TTTTTCGCCTCAGGGGTTCTAGCGGAAATTGCTCTTTTTCAAACAATTGTTTAAGGTATCCACAAAAGAAAAGATCTGGATGCATAATTAGAAAGGAAGCGGTTGAGGGCTACAAGGCAGCCCATGAGCGTTTGTGTGATACCCCGCAAGTACAGGTTCTCACTTTAACCAAACCCTAGTTACTTGTACTTACATTCTTTGCATTTTACTTAACTAGGGTTAGCTGGATAAGTCACATGTTGCACAGTTATAGGTTAATAACTGCATGAAGTGGTAATCGAGGAATCACCAAACTATATACATGAGTTGTGAACCCGGACGTTGGTGAATTGTTAAACTAGAGATTGTGAACTAATTGATTGAGATTGATTGCAATTACGTGCTTCTGTGAATCTATGTGCAAAATGTATGTGATTACGTGAACTTAAACCGAAAGCATTAATAAAAATCGTAATGGGTGGACCATTAGGAAGGTTGGGGTCTTAACACATGGGGTTACACATGTTATGGTCCAAAATAGCAAAAACATCAAAGAAAACACGCGGTACAATGGACCAGACCACCCGGAGCGAGCCGGGCAGAGTGAGCGGCCGCTCACTCGTGCCGTGCGGCCGCTCGCGGGCTCCTGACGAAACTAAACCACCTTAATACCTATTTAAATAATATTAAGCTCCAAGTATCCCCTAAACTCAACCTAATCACCCATACTGCCTATTTACCAAAATATTAACCTCAAACACCTGCTAAGGCTCAAGAACATCAATCGGGAAGCTTGGAGAGCAATCAGTTGGTGGTTTCGAAGTGCTTTCGAAATAATATTCAATCTCTTATGTTTAATCTTCTCTAATATGTTTAAAACATCATAACCGAGTTTTTCCAGGTCTGAAATTGTTTTCAGAAAGATTAAAAACTTGTCATTCATAAAGATTAATGGGGTTAAACGTGAGGTTATGCGATGATTGTTGTATGTATTGCATGAGTTTGCATGTGCTTGATGTTTTAGACTTCTAGGGTTTATGATTAATGATGTTTAACTTGTATCTTTCTAAGTTTTGATTAGGTTATCTCTTATTGATATGGTAGGATGATTGTTAAGTATTATTGATTGATTATATGCGTAGATAATGGTTAAAACTAGGGTTTATGCATGATTTAGAATCTGGACAGAATGATTGGGTCGATTTGCAGAGGCTATAAAACGTGATGTTAAAGTACTTGTTTTGATGATTTCTTTGGATGAAAATATGTACATGGTCTTAGCTTTTCATAATGGGCAAAATCATGTATTTTGGACGTCGTTTGATAGGCGTTTGGAATTTTCTTTGAATAAAGGTCATATGAGATTTTCGGATTAGTAAACTGGGTCAACTTTAAATGATCATAACATGAGTTTTACAAAGAGTTAGATTATGAAATTTGGACAGTAGGTCAACACTGGAATAAACTTGGCTTTTCCAAGTGGATTCATCGCGTTTGGATGAATACACAAGTTTTGGGAATTTTTCTACTAATTGATATGTTGTGAGTATTTTCTGGACCTAGCTGTATTGTATGATTTTTCATAGTCTTTGTGTATGGTTTTATCACGAACTAAAAATATGGACTTGTCCGGTAGACCACCTAGAATATTTAGAAAACTTTTGGGAGTCTAATCCACTATATAAGTATTTTTAATAAATTAGTTTTCACAGCGCATAATCTATCCTAAAAACGCCGATTATGTAACATTCACTTATGTGGCTATTTGGAGTCTTGTATGCCTTGTATTTGACATGAACTTGTATGAGCACTTATATGAGGTGTATCTGAATTGCATAATAATGTTAAGTATTGTGTTCACCAACTGGTCCGTAGAGTTTACGTGTGCATTTAGAATCATTAGGTGTCACTTACGCGGTTTTGAACTTTTAAACGTCTTGGACAAACGGGTCACATGGTGTAATGATATTACACATATACTCACTTAGTGACACATGTAATAGGGAGTCGGTAGCACATCCTATTTGTGGTGTTTGGATTAATTGCTTGCATCCTAAGGTGAGTTTCACTACTTTTTCTCAAAAGCATGCGTCTCGGGATTGAGACAACTTTGGTAAACGTTTTCTAGTCCGGTTTGGGACTACTTTTATATCTCGGGTTTTGAGATGCTTTGATTCCTTTCGTGGGTCGGGCTTTGACACCTTGTGTGGGTCGGATTTTGACTCCTTGTGTGGGTCGGGTTTTTACGATTCCTTGTGTGGATCGCGCTTTTTATCAGTTTACAACTTTACTCTCCTTTGTGAACTAAACACATTCTATCAATTAAAGTCCTTACATACTATTGGGTTAGTCGCTGGAGGCGAACGGGGTATTAGTTGATAGCGCTATTAGGTTGTGCAGCAACCTCATGCTTGAGGTGCTTGTGTCACGGGCATGAACTTCTGACCACATCTTTCCTAGCGTTGATAGACAATAGTACTAAGGCAGTTTAACATATGTTAACACATTTCTGAAGGTTCCAATAATCACATGTTTAGTTACAATTGAGGGGCTACTACCCCTGACAAGCTTAAACTGATGACACTTTTACATTTGGGTTTTTGACAACTTTTACACCTATTATCCAAACTGTGAACTCACCAACATTGTTTGTTGACCCACGATATACATGCTTTTGCAGGTAGTTAGCTTCCATTGCCACGATTAGAAAGCACTGCACACTTCACTGCATTTGTGTCTTGGGCATACACCTAAATTACATATTAGGCTTTTACGTTTTCCTTCATATGGTTTTATCTTGGGCATGTTGTTTTACGCACGATTTTAAAATGTCTATGCTTGGTTACGCTTCTACAACTTAACTAAACTTTCTTGTAAACGCTAAACTTGATTTTTGAAAACGAACTAAATGGTTTGGGCATTTAAATTTCGTTCATATGACTTATGGCTATGGGATCCTGGTATGTCATGCGCCTCACGGTATAAACCCCACAGTGGAAATTTGTGGGTGTGACAGATTGTTATCAGAGCCATTGATTATAGTGAACTAGGATTGCATGTTGAGTCTAGTCTATAATCATCATAGCATAAGTATTAGTACACTCACAACTTAAGTTCCCAATTAGCTTTTGGCTACATATATCTACAACACATGATTTCAGGAGATATGTTATCTTCTAGTTCTAAACCTGATTCTGAACACGTCACTGGTGGGGACCCAAGGATACACCAGGTGGCGCATTACTGGGATTAGTATCCTAACAAACCTCATGGATGAGGAAATGATACAGTACAAGGGAGAGAACCCTTGCGTGGGTTGTGGCACATGTACACGGAATGCTGCACGATGCCTATGACGTGATACCACTAAATTGAATCGACCTCGAAGAAGTTCAAATATTGAGACTTATACTTTTTTTTTCTTTGAGCGAGTAGACAAATAGTTCGTGCTCCTTGTTGCTTGATATTTCTTACTCTCATTTGAAACTCAGACGAGACTTGGTTACTCATATATAATTTATTCTTACTCTAGTACATTTACGCCAGTATGAGCGAGCGATTGCATGACATGCATATCCCTGTTCCTCGTGAGTATCTAGTAGATTCATGGGAAACACATCAGATCGGGGCTTGTTACACACACTTTGAGGAGTTGTGTAAAGTCTGCGACGCAGTACAAAATTCAAGGGAGACGAAACCTATTAATGACTGACAACCACAATTGGAGGAACGAGTGGTGCAGCTAACCACTGAACAAACCTACACCTGACCGAAGTGGGGCGTTATAGACGATGAGATCCATATAACACTGACACCCATGAAAAAAGGAAGAAGAAAAGGTGAAAGGAAAACCTGAGCTGGACGAACACATGGAAAGTGAGGATGAAGGCTCTACTATCTCGACAGAGCATGGCGACGACTTATGAATCAACAATAGGGTGGTTGAAGCCCTCACATCCTTCCAAACTACTAAAGACCTATTTTGCTAAATCATTCTTTTCCCTTGACTTCCGCATTTGAACTTCCTTACTCTTGAACGCACATGCCGCAACAACAACTCGCTAGCATATTTCCAAGGCTTTTATAGGTTGTAAGCTTCAATAACTCGACATGACTGAAGGAGACTATTAGATTACTTTGATAGTTAGACAAGGCAGAGGCGGTCCTTGCCATGTGCATTTGCCCCAAGTAGGATGGGTGATATATGCTACATGCACACTCGATGAGTTACATATACTTGGGTGGAGAATGTAACACCATGTGATGAAACTTAGAAATTTGTTATCTAAAGACGGTTGGGTCTGAGATCGACGCCTACACTACCAAGTTAAGGAGTTATCTATATTATGCTCAAATCTATCTAACCTACCTTACAAGCAGATCAAGCTTCATACCAAAAAGTTTGGTCCCACAGATTCGTGGCAGGGCTACTACAGCTCACCTATCCAGAAACTAACAAATCTTACACCTGGCTCGCAACCTCACTGATAAGGCTGTCGAACATGATACTTTTTCAAAGCATAGTGCTTTTTTTTGCCGTGGTGATAGCAAGAGAGCATTGGATGGTGTGAGATATAAGTTCTTCAATAGTAACAACTAGAATAGCAACAACGACGAGGTATTGGGAAGGGTGTTCCTGGTGAGGGAGTGAAACCCACTTCAAGAGGAACTATCCCAAGCTTAACTACAATAGCAGCAATGGTAACCAAAAAACCTCGATGGTGCTCGGGAATGGTTTCCATAATTGGCTCGGGAGAAGCCAAGAGCGACAACATTGTGTTGACAATCTTGTTGCTGTTCTCTTCGAGTTCTGGTGCGAATATCAGCTTTGTGTTTCTTTTAAAACTTATTAAACTCGTAGGGTTAGCCCCTACTCTTCTCGAAACCCCACTATCCGTAGAGTTAGCTGATGGCAAGCCTGATAAGGCGTCCCATGTCCAGCGCAATTGTAAACACGAGTTGGATGGTTATTTATTTTACATCAACCTTATACCAATCACCCTAGGAAACTTTGACATAGTAGTTGGTATGGACTGGTTGTACAAACATCGGGCGGAGATTCCTTGTCTTGGGAAGATAGTTCGTATACCTATCCCTAGTGGGGAACTATTATCCATTCAGGGTGATCATGGTGGTGCCATGTTGGGTGTCGAATCCAGCAAATAAATAAATAATAAACCTACTAGTATGAGTGAAAGTAAGGTTCGTGTCCTCAGGGATACAGATCAACTGATTATACCAAAAACGTTTTTTCGCACAAATACTATTATAAAAGGGGGGGGGGGGTTGGTGTACTTTAAGTTAACAAAAATAAACTAAAATTAATAAGACAAACGACTAAAAAAATGTTAATTAAATTGTGAAATAAAATCAGATTTTAAAGCTAATTCCAGCACTAAGGCAGTTTCTTAATTTGACTCGGACTTATGATCATTAACAATTATGGTGCAATGATCCTTTAATTAAAACGGTTTGTATCAATACTAGACGTCACGCCGTTCGGACATCCACTCTTATAAAGTCTAACCAAACGCCGTTCGTTGATTAGAGCCAACCCGCTACTCTAAGCTCACGCCGTTCGGATCTTAGCGTGCGGGTTGCAATGATAGAAGTATCGATTATAACCAAACACTCACGCCGTTCGGAGTGCTTAATTATATTGTTTAATTCTATAACGAATTTAAATTCATAGACAAACCTAAACCGTTATTTGTTCCTTTTTATCAAATATATAAAACCACTTAAAATTTCATAAATTGATGAACTCTATTAGAATGATTAACAAAGTGGCCAATTTTATCAACCAACTAATATATTACCTAATGGTATAAAATCAAGAACCAACCAAACAAACCATTCAAGAATTGGATCTCATAAGAGTTTCACATAAGTCTACGAATCAAAATTAAGAAAACATACCAAAGTGCCGGAATTAAAAAGGTTCTAGCCGGACATGACGACTAGTTCAATCAAAGCAAATATAATACAAAACATAAAAAATTATTTATGTTGAAAAAAAATAAAGAAAACTACTAATTGTCTTAGTGCTCAAAAAGAAATAAAGTGCCTTGACAAATCTCCTTCGATGCCCCTGTTGGATGTGTCGCTGCCTTCAAGATGTCCAGCCAAAAGATATAACAGTTATCTGATGATCTCTTTTTTTTTAATGATAAATAATATCCAATTTTTAGCTCCTGCTGCCTTTGAATAATCTCCACCAAAAACTCAAAGTTTGTTAAAATTCTTTAAATCATATTTTCAATTCAGCCCCCTTTTAGTTATGTCCATTCCACTTGTTGCCTAAACTTCTTTTCAAGAGTGCCATAAAGTTTAAGTGAATTGCGTACTCGCCTCGTCACTACTCTTGTCAATTATCCACACCTACAAAATCAACCAAAACAAGCCAAAGTAGATTCCATTCCACCGAAACATGCATTTAACGAAATTGATGCAATATGTACAACCTAAATGCATAAAAACGCTAAAACTAGCTACTAAAAAGAGTATAAAATATGCCTAAAAATGCAACTAACAAATCTCCCCAAGCTTAAACCTTTCCTTGTCCTCAAGGAAGTCAAGAATAAAGTTAAATCGAGGAGCGAACACGAAAACAAATAAAACACAAATGCATGCTTGAAATGAATTTTTTTTTCTTATTTGTCCCTTGGCAAAACTTCATGCTAAACACATCCAACACATTCTCAAAACATAGACGACTAACATCTAACGAAGTCGAATATAAGCCACAAACCGTAAGAGCGCTTTAATTCACAAGACTTACAACGATCAATAGATTTACGACCCAACAAGTCTAGATGGTGCCATTTTTAAAAGCCATGGGCGTACCTATTCAAGCTTCGCCTCCATTCAAGAATCTAACCATACATAGCATGTACCCCTCACAATAATCACTCAACACTCGGTTATATATATAATTTGGAGTGATTCTCTCAAAACCGAACAACAAAAACATCGTTATCATAAGCTTGTACATTAATCAAATCTACACCTAATTGTTAAACCTAACATAGAGCAAGAGGACTTTTCGGGTTGGCAAGGGTTAAAGGTGGGAAAACATGGGAAAATGGCGAAAACAAAAGAAAAGACAATCCGGTCTAATAAACAAACTTCTAAAACACATAAGGAAACTTAGTCTTTCCGACTCAACAATTTATTCTATTTTTTTCACTTTTTTGTCTCTTTTTTTCTTTTTTTTTCTTTTTCATTTTTTTCTGTTTTTTTTTTCTTTTTTTTTTCATACCAGATACTCATCTGTCTTATTTATACATATCAACAAAGTCACGATGTGAACACAATTTAAACCGGATGTAGTAAACGAATCATGGGTTAAATCAAAAGAAAAAGGTCAAGGCTCAAAGGGGCAACTATTGGGAATGTTTCAATTGGGTTAATAACAAAATAAACGAAAATAACAATGATGAAAAGTCTGAACATGTGGGTAATCCTAATGCCTCTGTCACTTCTATGTTAAATTTCAACACAAGGTCTCAAAATGTATGTAATGCACAAGTTCTAAAACGATGAATCATGTCGGTACACACACATCAAACGAAACAATGAATATATATGAATATTTAAGGCTCAAAACTCACTGAACGTATGGAATTGGGCTGCCGATACAAGCTATGCATAGCTATCAACTATCCAGTCAACTACACCATCCTAAGTACCCCAAACATTTTATATTTTCTAAAAAAAATGACTATGTTGGGCCTACTTTATCCCGCAACTTAAAGAATTTGCGTCCTAAGGCGTGTAAGCCTACACCAACCCGCCTTCAGCTTACGTTTTACAATGAATGAGAGGTGCCTTTTGTGTGCAATCAGTTAACCTTGGGATTTTTTTTTTTTTTTAATATATGCAAAATGGCTACTAATGCAAGAAATATATACAAACTAAATGCATAAAAACGAAAAGAAATATGAAATTACCTCTCCCCAAGCTTGAATATAGCATTGTCCTCAATGCTCGGAGACAAGGGTGGAAGGCGACTAATGAGGCGGTGGGGGCACCTGAGGTGGCGAAACGGTCGCGCCATGTTTTTTTTCGTTGTACGCATCTTCACGACCTCAATAAAGAAATAACAAACCATCAAATAGATTGATAACCTACAAAAAGCACCCAAATTAATGAAATCACCACCGTTTAATTGATAAAAATCACCACCTTTTAATTCATAACACACTTACAAATGGCATACCTGATGTTCCTCTAAAAATAAGTAATTAGCTTACATACCTCAAAGAACTGAGAGATGTGCAAATACAATGTAATAATCACAAGGCATACACAATCCATTAGATCAAGGTAATTCCCACATTAGGTGTATTTTATGAGTTATTCAAACTTATCATACCTATTCAAAACCAATATAGTAAAAATCTAAAATTAAATGGTATGAATCACAAAGAAAACAAGGAGTCATCTGTTTCAAAGAATAAAACTTTATGGCATCCAATTAACAGCAAGCACGGGGCGTTGAAATCGGGAAACAACTGGAAGGGTTGTGGTATTGTGGTGGTTGTGAACGGAGGTGGGGGGTTTGCTGGCTCAAGAAGATAGGCGGCTTGGGTGGTTAGGGGCGGCTGGTCAGGGGGACCAGGTTGGTTGATTAAGGTGGAGTGGGGGTTTGTATGGTGATTAGGTGGTGACGAGGGGTGGTGGTTAGCGGCGGCGTTTATGGGGTGGTGACAAGCGGCATACAGAACGAAGAGAGAAAAGAGAGGGGGAGAGAGAGAGAGAGAGAGAGCGTACCTTAGGGCTGAAGAAGAGGGCGGTGGCAGATGGCTGAGACGAGCAGCAGCGATTGGGGGTTGCCGGCTCAATTTGTTGGCTGCTGTACGTGAGGGTGTTTGGCGGCGGCTGGTGGCTCCTGCAGTGACGGAGTAGGTGGGCTGTTCGTCTTGGTGGTGGTTGATCGGGTGTGCGGCGGGTGTTTGGCGCAGGAGGGTGTTTGGCGAGTGGTGGTGAAGTGGTGGTGATGGTGATGGAGGTAGAAGGGGGAAGAGGATGAAGGTAGGTGATGAAGAGAAGAAGAAAAGAAAGAAAGAAAATATTTTTTTTTAAACCCTAGTTCTTACCCGGTCAGGTTGAGGGTTGACCCGCCCGGGTCTATTCTCGGGCTTTTTTTTATGCTGTTTTTAATAGATTTTCAACCCGCCCGTGTAAAGGTTTGACCCGCCCGGGTCTGATTTCGGCATTTAGAGGACTTTTTCAACCCGGCCGGGTCTTTTCGTGACCCGCCCGGGTCAATTTTCAGCCAAAATAAAGTTCTTCAACCCGGCCGGGTGAACTCCTGACACGCCCGGGTCAATTTTTTTATTATTTTTTTTGTTTTTTTTTTTGTTTTTTTTTATAAATAAAAGTAACTAAATACGAAACCACGGGTTGCCTCCCGTGCAGCGCCTTTCTTTCATGTCTTTAGGCTAGACTTAAACCGAGTCTAATCTTGGTAAGACACACATTCCAACTCCATTGCACACTCTTCTTCGTGTTGGAATGATTCATAAAACACTTTCAAACGGTGCCCATTCACCTTAAACGTCTTCCGTGTTTGTTCACTTGTTATTTCTACTGCACCATGAGGATAAACATTAGTAACCACAAACGGTCCGACCCATCGTGACCGTAATTTGCCAGGAAATAGTTTAAGTTTAGAGGAGAACAACAATACCTTCTGGCCCACACTAAAAGTTTTCCGTGTGTTTACCTTATCATGGAAAGCTTTAGTCTTTTCTTTATAAATTCGGGAATTTTCGTAAGCATCGTTTCGAATTTCTTCTAACTCTTGAATTTGTAGCTTACGATAAATTCCCGCTTCGTCAATCTTCAAGTCGAACTGCTTCACGGCCCAATAAGCCTTGTGTTCCAGTTCAACAGGGAGATGACAAGCTTTTCCAAAGACCAGGCGAAACGGCGACATACCTATAGGTGTTTTGTAGGCCGTGCGATATGCCCACAGTGCATCGTCCAAGCGTAAGCTCCAGTCCTTACGGTTTGGGTTAACCGTCTTTTCAAGGATCGACTTGATTTCTCTATTTGATATCTCTGCTTGACCATTTGTCTGTGGATGGTATGCTGTCGAAACTCGATGTGCAACACCATATTTCTTGAAGAGTGCTTCAATGGTTCTATTGCAGAAATGCGATCCTCTGTCGCTTATGAATGCTCTTGGTGTACCAAACCTGCTAAAAGTATTAGCCTTCACAAAATCTGAAACAACTTTAGCATCGTTAGTTCTCGTGGCTTTTGCCTCCACCCATTTGGAGACATTGTCCACGGCCAGAAGAATATAAACATTACCAAACGACATTGGGAACGGACCCATAAAATCAATGCCCCATACGTCAAAAATTTCACACACTAAAATGGGTTGGAGGGGCATTTGATCCTTAGACCTCAAGTTACCGGTTTTCTGGCATCTTTCACAGGATTTACAAAACATGTATGAATCAAGAAATATAGTTGGCCAAAAGAAACCGGATTCAAGTACCTTGTGTGCTGTTCGTTTTGGACCAAAATGTCCTCCACAAGCTTGTGAATGGCAAAAATCTAAAATTGAAGGTACCTCACTTTTGTCGACACACCTTCTTATGACTTGATCGGCACAGATTTTCCAAAGGTATGGATCATCCCAAACATATCGCCTTGCTTCCTTCTTGATTTTATCCTTCTGAGCACATGAAAGATCGAAAGGAAGAGTGTGCGTCACCAAGTAATTGACGATGTCCGCATACCAAGGAGTCGTCACTTCAGTAGCGAATAACTGTTCGTCCGGAAATGAATCGTTCAAAGGCATCGGGTCCTCATTGTTGATGATCCTACTCAGATGATCCGCTACCAAGTTATGCTTCCCACTTTTATCTCTAATCTCCAAATCGAATTCTTGGAGTAAAAGCACCCACCGAATCAGTCTCGGTTTTGCATCCTTCTTTGTCATGAGATATCTCAAAGCTGCATGATCAGAATAAACAATTACTTTAGTACCTAATAAGTATTGTCTAAATTTTTCTAAAGCAAAAACAATAGCTAAGAGCTCCTTTTCTGTAGTCGAGTAATTGCTTTGAGCATGGTCCAATGTCCTCGAAGCATAGTAGATCACATGTGGTACTCGATCATTCCTTTGACCCAACACCGCTCCTACTGCATGGTTGCTTGCATCGCACATGATCTCAAACGGTAAATCCCAATCAGGCGGTTGGATTATGGGAGCGGTAACCAGCAATTCTTTCAAGGTGTCAAAGGCTTTCTTGCATGCTTCAGAGAAGTTGAACTCAACGTCTTTTTGTAAAAGCTCACACATTGGTCTTGCTATCTTTGAAAAATCTTTGATAAACCTTCGGTAAAAACCTGCATGACCAAGAAAAGAACGCACCTCGCGGACAGAGTTAGGATAGGGTAAAGATTTGATAATGTCTATCTTTGCCTTGTCAACTTCCAAACCTTTTGCAGAAACAACATGCCCCAGAATGAGACCTTGATCAACCATAAAATGACATTTTTCATAATTCAAAACAAGGTTGGTCTCAATGCATCTTTCAAATTTTTTGTCAAATTTGTTAAACATTCTTTGAAAGAGTTTCCATAAACAGTAAAATCGTCCATAAAAACTTCAATGATCTCTTCAACATATTCTGAAAAAATGCTTACCATGCATCTTTGGAATGTGGCAGGGGCATTGCAAAGCCAAAAGGCATGCGCCTATATGCAAATGTTCCAAAGGGGCACGTAAACGTGGTTTTCTCTTGGTCTTCTGGTGCGACGGGTATTTGGTGAAAACCGGAGTACCCGTCCAAGCAACAATAATGGGTCTTTCCCGCTAACCTCTCTAACATTTGGTCAATGAATGGTAGCGGGAAATGGTCCTTGCGGGTCGAGGCATTGAGCCTTCTATAATCTATGCACACTCTCCACCCGTTTTGCACACGGGTGGGGACCAACTCACCTTGTTCATTTTCAGTTACAGTAATACCTGATTTCTTTGGCACTACCTGTACGGGGCTCACCCATTTGCTATCAGATATTGGGTAGATCATACCTGCATTCAACAGCTTGAGAATCTCCTTTTTCACAACTTCCATCATAGGAGGATTTAGCCTTCTTTGTGCTTCCCTTGTTGGCTTGTAATCTTCCTCCATAAGGATCTTATGCATACAAAGTGTTGGACTCAAGCCTTTGATGTCAGCTATAGTCCATCCTATTGCTTCCTTATAGTGCTTCAAAGTCTCAACCAACTCACTTTCTTGCTCCTTTGACAACTTGTTGGATATAATCACCGGCAAAGTTTCCTTCTCCCCAAGGTATGCATACTTTAAGTGTTCGGGGAGAGCTTTCAACTCCAAGTCCGGTGCCTGCACAATAGATGGAAGAAGCTTTTGGTTAGTAATTGGTAATTGTATTTTTGGTGCTTCATACCTTGTTTTCCTTTGTGCATCCATAAAAGTCACAAGTTCCATCAGATCCTCCCCAAGCTTGAACTTTTCAGTAAGTTCTTTTGTTGCAACTTCATCGATGCTTCTGTTTAAGACTAATGCTAAAACATCATGGTTAGATAACTCAAAACAATCATCAGATAAGGGTTCAATAACATCTAACCAATTCAAAGATGAAACATCACTTGGATAACGCATAGCATCATAGATATTGAAATTGATAACTTCCCCATCAAATTCCATTGATAGGGTACCACTATAAACATCAATTTTTGTTTTAGCAGTTTTCAAAATGGTCTCCCTAACAAAATAGAACTTGAACTTGGAGTGTCGTCATCCTCCATATCCAACACATAAAAATCAGCGGGAAATACCAATTCATTCACTTGAACCAAAACATCCTCTAATACACCTTTTGGGTATACTAAGGATCGATCGGCCAACTGAATTACTACCCCGGTCCTCTTTAATGGTCCTACATTTAGTGTTTTGAAAATGGAATTTGGTAGGACATTAATAGAGGCTCCAAGGTCGAGCATGGCTCGTGGTATAGTTAGATTCCCCAATTTGCAAGGAACCGTGAAAACACCCGGGTCCTTGCACTTTTGTGGTAATCTTTTTTGTAAAACCGCTGAAATATTTTCACCAACCTTAACAATTTCATTACCTTTCAGTTTCTTCTTCGATGTGCAAAGCTCTTTTAAGAACTTTGCATATCGTGGAACCTGTTTAATAACATCAAGTAAAGGAATGTTTACCTCTACCTTCCGAAAGGTCGCCATGATCTCTTGATCTTCCCTTTGCTTTTGTGTGCTTCGCAGTCTAGAAGGGAATGGAGGAGGAGTAGTGAACTTTGCCTTCACTTCATCAGATTTGGGCATCTCATGCTTGTCATTGCCCTTTTTCTCAACAACAACTTCTTCCTCTTCCTCTTGCAATTCAGGAGCATCATAACTCTTTCCACTTCTCAAGGTGATGGCACAAGCATTGTGTTTGGGATTTGCTTCGGTTTTTGGGGGCAACTTGCCTTGAGATTCTATCTTGCTGACCGAGCTAGCGAGTTGTGCCATTTCTTGCTCCAAATTCTTGATGCTGGACCTAGTCTCCTATTGGAATGAGTGAGTACTCGTGGCTAAACTCTTCACAATGTCTTCTAAAGACGGCCCTGAGCTTCCCGCTTGTTGTTGTGCGGGTGGTTGTTGCCTAGACTGATAGTTTTGCTGTTGTTGACTGCCTTGAGAAGACTGGCGTTGTTGAAATTGTGGCGGCCTCTGTTGATAACCCATATTGGAAGGATGTCCCCAATTTTGATTGCCTCGTGGTTGTTCATATTGTCTCAAATTCTGTCCCGAGTAACCAATTGCATTTGCATCTTCAACATCCTCTTGCAATGTAGGACACATATCCGTGGGGTGTCCATGTTGTAGGCATATCCCACAAGCTTTTGGTTTTTGTTCAACACCTTTCTCTTTGGTAAGTAGCATCACGGCTTTTATCAAACGCCTCTCCATCGGTGCCAATCCTTCACAGAAGTACTGAAGGAGTTGATGCTCAGATATGCATGTTGTGGGCATCGAGCACAAAGCTTCTTGAACCTGTCCCAATAGGTGTGTAATGCTTCTCTTTTGATCTGCTTGATCCCGATGATCTCTTTGCGGAGTATTGAAGCTTTGACTTCCGGGAAGTATTTGTCAAGGAACAGTGTTGCAAGTTCATTACAAGTGGTTACTGACCCCGGTGGTAGGTAATACAACCATTCTTTAGCAGAATCTTGAAGAGAAAAGGGGAATGCCCTTAGTTTGATTTGGTCATCAGTAATGTTGTGTGGTTTCATACCTGAACACACAACATGAAACTCCTTGAGGAACTTATGTGGATCCTCATTCTCTAAACCTCGGAAAAACGGGTAATAGATGGATCAACCCGGATTTCAGTTCGAAGTTTTCCATTGCAGGGTAGTTGATGCAGAGTGGTTGTTGTGGGACATCACGATTCGCCCACTGTCTAAGGGTTTGTTCAGCTGCCATTGTTGGTTCGGGTGGGTTTGGTTCTTGATGGGTATTGGTGGGTGAGCGTGGTGGAGTAATGAGTGTTTGTGGAAGTGAGAGCAATTCGGTTTCAGGTTCAGATTCACTTGACAAGAGTACGTCTTGCCAAATGTTAGTGATCGGAGGTGAAGTGATAGAGGTTGAGGAGCTTGCTAACTTCTTTCGTTGTTTTGCTTGCTTCCTTAATCTCCTTGCAGTTTTCTCTATTTCCGGATCAACTTCAAGTGGTGTACCTGTACGAGAAGATCTTGGCATAAAACAATTAGAATTGCCGTATCCCCGGCAACGGCGCCAATTTGTTGGGTGTCGAATCCAGCAAATAAATAAATAATAAACCTACTAGTATGAGTGAAAGTAATGTTCGTGTCCTCAGGGATACAGATCAACTGATTATACCAAAAACGTTTTTTCGCACAAATACTATTATAAAAAGGGGGGGGTTGGTGTACTTTAAGTTAACAAAAATAAACTAAAATTAATAAGACAAACGACTAAAAAAAATGTTAATTAAATTGTGAAATAAAATCAGATTTAAAGCTAATTCTAGCACTAAGGCAGTTTCTTAATTTGACTCGGACTTATGATCATTAACAATTATGGTGCAATGATCCTTTAATTAAACGGTTTGTATCAATACTAGACGTCACGCCGTTCGGACATCCACTCTATCTAAAGTCTAACCAAACGCCGTTCGTTGATTAGAGCCAACCCGCTACTCCAAGCTCACGCCGTTCGGATCTTAGCGTGCGGGTTGCAATGATAGAAGTATCGATTATAACCAAACACTCACGCCGTTCGGAGTGCTTAATTATATTGTTTAATTCTATAACGAATTTAAATTCATAGACAAACCTAAACCGTTATTTGTTCCTTTTTATCAAATATATAAAACCGGTTAAAATTTCATAAATTGATGAACTCTATTAGAATGATTAACAAAGTGGCCAATTTTATCAACCAACTAATATATTACCTAATGGTATAAAATCAAGAACCAACCAAACAAACCATTCAAGAATTGGATCTCATAAGAGTTTCACATAAGTCTACGAATCAAAATTAAGAAAACATACCAAAGTGCCGGAATTAAAAAGGTTCTAGCCGGACATGACGACTAGTTCAATCAAAGCAAATATAATACAAAACATAAAAAATTATTAAAGCTTACGAAAAAAAAAAATAAAGAAAACTACTAATTGTCTTAGTGCTCAAAAAGAAATAAAGTGCCTTGCCAAATCTCCTTCGATGCCCCCTGTTGGATGTGTCGCCGCCTTCAAGATGTCCAGCCAAAAGATATATCAGTTATCTGATGATCTCTTTTTTTTTAATGATAAATAATATCCAATTTTTAGCTCCTGCTGCCTTTGAATAATCTCCACCAAAAACTCAAAGTTTGTTAAAATTCTTTAAATCATATTTTCAATTCAGCCCCCTTTAGTTATGTCCATTCCACTTGTTGCCTAAACTTCTTTTCAAGAGTGCCATAAAGTTTAAGTGAATTGCGGACTCGCCTCGTCACTGCTCTTGTCAATTATCCACACCTACAAAATCAACCAAAACAAGCCAAAGTAGATTCCATTCCACCGAAACATGCATTTAACGAAATTGATGCAATATGTACAACCTAAATGCATAAAAACGCTAAAACTAGCCACTAAAAAGAATATAAAATATGCCTAAAAATGCAACTAACATGCCATGGTGGGCATCATCTCCTTCTTGAAAGCCCAGACGTGTATTCAAAAGGGCTATCCAGCGGTTCTGGCAAATATTTCTGATACTCGAGCTGAAGTTGAAACAAAAATTGAGGACATCCCAGTAGTTCGAGATTTCCCAGATGTATTCCTAGAGGAACTACCTGGACTTCCACCTGTTCGTCAAGTGGAGTTTCAAATTGATCTTGCACCTGGAGCGGCCCCAGTTGCACGTGCACCATATCGCTTAGCACCAGGGAAACTTCAAGAACTATCCACCCAACTCCATAAGCTATTGGATAGGGCTTTCATTAGGCCTAGTTCTTCACCCTGGGGAGCCCCAGTCCTGTTTGTTAAGAAGAAGGATGGAGCTTTCGCATGTGTATTGACTGTCGGGAGTTGAACAAGGTGACGATTAAGAACCGCTACCCTTTGCCTCCTATTGATGACTTGTTCGACCAGCTTCAAGGGTCGAGTTTCTATTCCAAGATTGACTTGAGGTCAGGGTATCACCAACTGAAAGTCCGAGAGGAGGATGTGGCGAAGACAGCCTTTCGAACTCGTTATGGACATTATGAGTTTTTGGTAATACCATTTGGGCTGACCAATGCACCGGCTGTGTTCATGGACCTTATGAACTGCGTGTGTAAGTCTTATTTGGACAAATTCGTCATAGTGTTCATAGATGACATATTAATCTATTCCAAGAGCAGGGAAGAGCATGAGCAACACCTGCGGCTGATCTTGGAACTCTTGAGAAATGAGCAGTTGTATGCGAAATTATCTAAATGTGACTTCTGGATTCGTGAGGTGCAATTCTTAGGGCGTGTGCTTAACGAGGCAGGAATACATGTCGATCCCGCCAAGATTGATGCCATTAAAAAGTGGGAGGCTCCTAAAACTCTACAGAGGTGCGCCAGTTCCTTGGTCTTGCGGGATATCATCGCAGATTCATTGAGGGATTCTCTAAGATCGCTCAACCCCTCACTGCTTTAACGCATAAGGGAATTACTTACAAGTAGGGAGATGCCCAAGAATCTACTTTCCAGTTGTTGAAGGCAAAACTTTGCAATGCACCTATACAGTCTCTACCGTAGGGTACAGAGGACTTTGTGGTGTACTGTGATGCGTCAATCCAAGGTTTAGGGTGTGTACTGATGCAACGTGAAAAGGTGATCGCGTATGTTTCACGACAACTGAAGGTTCATGAGAAGAATTACACCACTCATGACTTGGAACTAGGAGCGGTGGTTTTCGCTCTCAAAATCATGAGAAGAATTACACCACTCATGACTTGGAACTAGGAGCGGTGGTTTTCGCTCTCAAAATTTGGAGGCACTATCTCTATAGGACTAAGTGTACGATCTTCACTGATCACAAGAGCCTCCAGCACATATTCGACCAGAAGGAGCTGAACATGCGACAACGTCGATGGGTCGAGCTCCTGAATGATTATGACTGTGCCATCAAATATCATCCAGGGAAGGCTAATGTAGTAGCAGATGCTCTGAGTCGTATGGAAACAAAACCTAAACGAGTGTGAACTCTACGACTCACCATACATTCTAATCTTCCCGATAAGATACGTGAAGCCCAGGGCGAGGCATTGAAAGAAAAAACATCGGGCTGGAAACTTTGCATGGTGCTGATAAGCACCTAGAACTAAGGACAGATGGTCTTCAGTACTTCATGAATCGAGTCTGGATTCCACGTTTTGGGGATCTCAGACAATGGTGCTCGATGAAGCTCACACCTCTCGTTATTCGGTACATCCTGGTTCGGATAAAATGTACCAAGACCTCAAAACTCTTTACTGATGGCCAAACATGAAAGCAGAGATGGCTACGTATGTTAGTAAGTGCCTGACTTGTGCTAAGGTTAAGATTGAATATCAGAAACCTTAAGGCTTGCTCCAGCAACCAGAAATCCCTATGTGGAAATGGGATGGAATTTCTATGGACTTTATCACAAAGCTCCCTAGAACGCCAAGTGGGCATAACATGATTTGGGTTATCGTCGATCGTTTGACAAAATCGGCACATTTCCTAGCAATAAAGGAAACCGACACGCTGGAGAAATTGGCCAATATCTATATCAAGGAGGTCGTCTCTAGGCACGGGGCGCCTACTTCTATCATATCAGATCGTGACGTGCGATTTACCTCTCATTTTTGGACTACTCTCCAAGATGCATTGGGGACTTGTTTAGACATGAGCACAGCCTATCACCCTCAAACGGATGGGCAAAGTGAACGTACCATCCAAACACTAGAAGATCTACTACGAGCATGCTTGGTGGACTTTGGCAACAGTTGGGACAAAGCACTTGCCTTTGATTGAATTCTCTTATAACAATAGTTATCACACTTCAATTCAGTGTGCGCCTTTTGAGGTACTTTATGGACGCAAGTGTAGATCACCCATCTGCTGGACTGAAGTTGGGGATAGCCAGCTGACAGGCCCTGAACTCGTGCACGAAACCTTTGAGAAGATAGTGCAAATCAGAAAACCAGATGGTTGCTGCTCGTGATTGACAGAAAAGCTACGCTAATTAGCGTAGAAAACCTTTGGAGTTCCAGGTTGGGGACAAGGTACTATTGAAGGTGTCACCTTGGAAGGGTGTGATACGCTTCGGAAACGGGAAAGTTGAACCCACGATACGTTGGACCATTCGAGATTGTCAAAAGGATTGGTCCAGTAGCGTACGAGTTAAACATGCCTGATGAACTTACTGGAGTACACAATGTATTCCATGTATCGAATCTGAAGAAGTGTCTATCTGATTCAACATTGGTAGTGCCACTGGAAGAGATCCAGGTAGACGAACAACTACGGTTCATGGAAGAACCAGTGGAAATTCTTGAGCAGGGCGTCAAGAAACTTAGACAAAGCACCATACCTATTGTTAAGGTAACGACGGAATTCCCTTCTAGGACCGGAATATACGTGCGAACGCAGGGATCAAATGCGGCTCAAATAGCCACATCTCTTTACCGAACTGGACCTGTGCATAGATCAAATGCTGAACATAAAGCAACTCTTTTAAAGAGAATTTTGGGGCGAAATTCCTTTCAACTTGGGGATGATGTGACATCCGGGAACAAAGCACACTTTTTTTCTAGCTGGCTTTGTTGTTTACTAGCAGAATTTCAGGACGAAATTCTTTTTAACTTGGGGATGATGTGATACCCCGCAATTTCAGGTTTTCACTTTAACCAAACCCTAGTTACTTGTACTTACATTCTTTGCATTTTACTTAACTAGGGTTAGCTAGATAAGTCACACGTTGCACAGTTATAAGTTAATAACTGCATGAAGTGGTAATTCGAGGAATTACCAAACTATATACATGAGTAGTGAACCTCGGACGTTGGTGAATTGTTAAACTAGAAGATTGTGAACTAATTGATGAGATTAATTGCAATTACATGCTTATGTGCAACTATGTGCAAACTGTATGTGATTACGTGAACTTAAACCGAAAGCATTAATAAAAATCATAATTGGTAGACCGTTAGGAAGGTTGAGGTCTTATCACATGGGGTTACACTTGTTATGGTCCAAAATGGCAAAAACATCAAAGAAAACATGTGGTACAACTGACCAGACCACCCGGAGCGAGCCGGGTAGACTGAGCGGCCCGCTCACTCGTGCCGCTCGGCCGCTCGTGGGCCCCTCACGAAACTAAACCGCCTTAATCACCTATTTAAACAATCTTAAGCTCCAAGTATCCCATAAACTCAACCCTAATCGTCCCCTACTGCCTATTTACGAAAATATTAACCTCAAACACCTGCTAAGGCTCAAGAACATCAATCGAGAAGCTTGGAGAGCAATCGGTTGGTGGTTTCGAAGTGCTTTCGGTATAATATTCAATCTCTTCTGTTTTAATCTTCTCTAATATGTTTTAAACCATCATAACCGAGTTGGTCCAAGTCTTAAACGTTTTCATAAAGATTAAAACTTTCCATTCATAAAGATTAATGGGGTTAAATATGAGATTATGCGATGATTGTTGTATGTATTGCATGAGTTTGCATGTTCTTGATGTTTTAGACTGCTAGGGTTTATGATTAATGATTTTTAACTTGTATCTTGCTAAGTTTCTATCAGGTTATGTCTTATTGATATGGTAGGATGATTGTTAAATATTATTGATCGATTATATGCATAGATAATGGTTAAAACTAGGGTTTATGCATGATTTAGAATCTGGACAGAATGATTGGGTCGACTTGCAGAAGCTAAAACCTGATGTTAAAATACTTGTTTTGATGATTTCTTAGAATGAAAACATCTTACATGGGCTAAATCATCTATTTTGGACGTCGTTTGATAGGTTTTTGGAATTTTCTTTGATTAAAGGTCATATCATATTTTCGGATCAGTAAACTGGGTCAACTTTAAACGATCATAACTTGAGTTGTACAAAGTGTAGATTACGAAATTTGGACAGTAGGTCAACACTGGAATAACTTGGCTTTTCCAATTCGATTCATCGCGTTTGGATGAATACACAATTTTTGGAATTTTTCTGCTAATTAATATGTTGTGAGTATTTTCTGGACCTAGCTGTATTGTATGATTTTTCATAATTTTTGTGTATGGTTTTATCACAAACTAGAAATATGGACTTGTCCTGTAGACCCCCTAGAATATTTAGTACAATTTTGGTAGTCTAATTCACTGGATAAGTATTTTTATTAAATTAGTTTTCACATCGCATAATCTGTTCTAAAAATGCAGATTATGTAACATACACTTATGTGGCTATTTGGAGTCTTGTATGACTTGTATTTGACATGAACTTGTATGAGAACTTGTATGAGGTGTATATGAAGTGCATAACTAATGTTAAGTATTCTGTTCACCAACGGGTCCGTAGGGTTTACGTGTGCATTTAGAATCATTAGGTGACAAGCTTAAACTGATGACACTTTTACATTTGGGTTTTTCACAACTTTACACCTGTTATCCAAACTGTGAACTCACCAACATTGTTTGTTGACCACGATATATATGCTTTTGCAGGTAGTTAGCTTCCGGTGCCATGATTAGAAAGCACTGCACACTTCACTGCATTTGGGTCTTGGCAGACACCTAAATTACATATCAGGTTTTTTATGTTTTCCCTCATATGGTTTTATCTTGGGCGCGTTGTTTTACGCACGGTTTTAAAATGCCTATGTTTGGTTTACGCTTCCGCAACTTAACTAAACTTTCTTGTAAATGCTAAATTTGATTTTTGAAAACGAACTAAATGGTTTGGGCATTTAGAGTTTGTTCATATGACTTATGGCTATGGGATCCTGGTATGTCATGCGCCTCGCGGTATAAACCCCGTAGTGGAAATTTGAGGGTGTGACATTTACTTCCTTGATAGATGCGGGGGATGGAATTTTCTCGATTGCCATGATTTTATCTGGCCTTACGTGGAAACCGTCTCGCATGACAATGACCCTAAGGAATTTGCCTTCTTCCATGACAAATGAGCACTTGCTTAGGTGAAGCTTCATGCTCACCTTGCGCGGCTGGTCAAACGTTTTATGTATGTCCCCCAGCATGTGCTCTTCCTCCTTGCTTTTGATAATGAGATTGTCGATGTAAACTTCCAAGCGTATGCCTATTTTCATCAATGAATGCACTATCCATCAGGCGCTGATAAGTGGCTCCCGCAGTTTTCAAGCCAAAGGGCATTTTTGTATAACAAAAAGTGCCCAAGTCCGTGCGGAAGACTGTTTTTTTGTTCATCATCCTTTGCCATCTGGATTTGGTGATAGCCCTTGTATGCGTCCAAGAAACACTTGAAGCGGTAAGGCGCTAAAGAGGCCTCCTTGAGAACAATTCCTAGCAAAGGGTAGCAGTCTTTTTTGGACAAGCCTTGTTCAAATCTTTGTAGTCAACGCATATACGCCATCCCCCTGTTACTTTTCCTACCATGACTGGGTTTGCGACCTGCATTTGGAAACGGATTGGGCGCAGGATCCCTGCATTGAGCAGCTCCATGACTTGTTCATTCATGGCGTTTGTTTTCTTTGGCCCCATGCTGCCTTTTTTCTATACGACTGGCTCCACTGATCTGTATGTGTTTTAGCTTATGTTCTGCGACCTCTCGGGGGACGCCAATCATATCATATGGCTGCCAGGCAAAGACGTCAATGTTTTTTTACAAGAAGTTGTTTTAAAATGTGCTTGGATGGTGTTGGAGAATTCATGGCTAATGATAACCATTTGGTCTGAGAATTTAGGGTTAAGAACCCAGTTTTCCGGTTCCAAGCAGACTTCTATCTTGGGCATTTTTAGGGGCTTTGGTGTGTGACTGCGTGGAAGTCCTTGTTGCCCCTAATGAATGCAATGCTAGTGCGAGTGGGAAGCCAATAATCTGATGTGGTGTGGATGCATTCGCGTTGAACCGCGCCAAGCCTTCCCGACACAAGAGAATGTCGTGGTGTGACGTCGTAGGTAGGACCATGAAGTCGCACATTTCTATGCACTCATGTCTCCCATCAGTCAAAGTGACTAGAAAGGATATCATGCCCCGCGGCATGATGACTTCATGAATAAAGCCCAATATTGGTTCATTGACTGGAACGAGGCGGGCTTTGTTTTCCTCGTCTAGTTGCTGAAAACACTGATCGTACATTATATCATTGCTGCTTCCTCCGTTTAGGAACATAGACCTGGTACGGTAATGTCCTATGACGGCGGTGATCACTAGTGTTTCCATGGATGATGGGGTCGCTGGGAACTCTTGGAAAGGAGGGCGTCAGCCTCCTTCCAGCTGTCATTGTTTTGATTTCGGGAAAGCTTGCATTTTTTGCCCCTTAGAGTTCCCTCGGATCATGTTACAATGGTGGCGCGGAGGGGGTGGATCATGCTTGCTTCGAGATTGTGGATTTGTTTCCGCCCGCCTCTTCGCGGTTGTCTTCCAGGTGGCCTTGGTCACCCTTGTGCGCATTTTTTATCAAGTGGCCCAACTGTCCAGTCTTGAGTGCGCTTCTATTTCCAGCTTCAGACTGTAACAGTTATCTGTATGATGGCCATAGTCATTCTGGTATTCACAAAACTTTGTGGTATCCACGTTCTTGCGCTTTCCAAGGGCCTTGGGCTCCTTGAAGGTGATTTGCTCCGTAATGAGCACATGGGAGGGTGTTTTTGTTAGAGGATCTAATCAGTGTTTCTCTTGGAATGGCCCCTCTGTTTCCCGTGATTGCCTATTGTTGGTCGTTTGGCAGGTATCATTGGCGGGTGAGAATTTTCCCTGGTTCGTGCCTCTGAAGATGCGCACCCAGACATATTGCTTGTTCTTGTTTTTGTTATTGTAGGTCTGCTGGAAGCCGCCGCTATTGCTTGAAGGAGCGCTCAGAGGATGCGAAGATCTTTGATGCTTTGATTACTCGTCCCCAGGAATCTGGGATTCCGTCCTTCCCTATAAGGGTCTTCATGAGCTCCTCACTGCAGATTCCATGGATGAAGCCCACGGGGGAGATTATCGAAGCACACCATGGCAGCTCTGGTGAGTGTCTGGGCAATCAGATGGCCCCAGACTTTGGACCAGCCAGAGGACTGTGGTAATTGCAAATTCAAAATCATGCAAGTGATCAGTAGGGTCGTGCATGCCCATCGTACTTGCTGATACTGCTGGGTAGTCTGGCTTGTTTTTCGATTAGAGCGGTGGCTATCCGCTGATAGAATTTGGAGTTCGCGGCGAATGACTTAAGCCTGTATGGCCTGTTAAGGTCATCGTCCGCCTTCCTGTGTGACATTGCCAACGTGTTATGCAATGTATGGTTACTTCTAGACTGGCGGTAGTCTAGGTCACTAATGGATTGATAACGTCTGACTCTTCTGGTGTTTTGTTGTGGCCCTGATCGTGTGTATTTCTACCACGACCTCCGCCACGACCCTTGGAGTGGTCGGTTTCTTTTCCTTACCTTTTCGACTTTGTTTCGCCGAAGGGGGGGCAACATTTATCTAACCAAACTTTTGCTTGGCAAGCATGCGCTGGTATATGGCAGTGTTTCTTCATCTGCTTTTGGAACAACCACTCATCTGGGTCGATGGGCTCTGTAGACTCATCGTCGGAACCTGGGTCGAGCAACTGACTGCTTGGACTGGTGTGCGCACCCTGGAGCTGGCTATTTATTTTGGTTATCCGGAGTTCCTGATGTTCCCATCAATGTTCCCGAATGCACAGTAAATGCGGCAAAACCAGGAGGTCCAGCTGGGTTGGGATCCGTCGTGAGTGAACTAAAAGATGAGTTTTAGAAAACTTAGTTTTCAGCCGGTACAGATGGCGCCAATGAAGAAACAACGGGTATGACTCAGGTATACTGTGGGGTAGCTACTCGTGTTCACTACAAGATATAATCCTTTGCTCGCAACGAGACTAGATCCGTGGCCCGTGTAATAAAGAAAGAGTGAAAGAGATGATACACAAACACACAAGAAATAAGTGGTTCGGTCTTGTTGACCTACGTCCACCGAAAAAGGTAGTGTTCATTGCTTTAAACGATTAAAATATACAGACGAGATACAAGTGTATTACAAGTGTGTGTGTTTTAGTGGTAGATTGATCGACCTCCAAAAAGGTAGTGAAGCGTCCTTTTTATAGAGGGTGCATGGGTCCGGAGCTTTCGGCCCATTTCAGGGAGCGGTGGGCTTGAGCCCAGGAACCGGACATGTTTTCCAAAAGCCCATCCAGTTAGGTTTGGACCAAACGGTTTGCATAAAGCAAACCAG
>JAUTDX010006496.1:0-18919 GCA_030844895.1 Ambrosia x helenae
GGCTTTGCCCAAATGAACATATATACACTTCTCTAGTAAACTGTTCATGTTACTTGCGAATGTATACCAAGCATTGACTTTACTAGATTTATATGATTGAACATAGGATTTTACCTCATCTAGAGTCGTATAAGTTGCTGATCTGTGGGTTATACGATGAAGGAAAACATGAAAAAGGTAAGGAAGTTTTTGTAGTTTGATTGACGGGTATAAATACAATGCGGATGAAGTCGCTTGGAAGATTTTTCTTGATGGGTTATAAAGCAAGGGTTTCGTAATGAATGCACTGAGCTTGCTGATGTAATGGAGGAAAAGGGGTGTCTTTTGAATCCACATACATCTGTGACATTAGTTGAGAACATGGGTGATTGAGTAGGTTAGAGGCAACAAGTCTTGAATTTCGATATATGTACTTATCAATTTGGGATCTACGAGTTGTGTGAGGAGAAATGAAGACGTGATTGTGGATCCCTTTGGACGAAAAGAAACCCGAGGCCCATAAAAATGAGGGCTTGTTAATAAAGAGTCATTAGAAGCTTGTAAAGATTGGCATCATGGAGCACATATTTATTACCGGTAATCTTCTTCTCTGGTTTTGTGTATTAAATTGTAGAAAGACATTTAGTAACTCTCAAGTTTCGGTAATCTTCTTCTCTGGTTATGGACACATTGTTTCGGGTCATCCGAACCCATTCCGACCCTTACCAAAAAAAAACGACGCACATTGTCCCCTCAAGTTTGGTACTGTTTGATTTTTATGTTTTTTTTTTTGCTCCTCATTTGCTGTTATAAGACTGTTACATTAAATTGGTTGGTTTATTATATGTAATTAACTTGTAATATCATTGCAGGTGAAGGAGAAATTCGTTATAAAGTTTGTTGTTCCTGCAAACATATGAAATGGGATTTCTTTCTTCCAATCTTGACAAGATTTTTTGAGGTTAGCAAATTTATACACATCTGTAATCAAGTATTAATTTTGTTAATCGAAAAGAGAATCATTAAGACGGATCCAGTTGTAGGTTTGGTTTATATATATGAAAATAAATGCAAAATATAAGCATTCTAGTAATGTTTTGAACTTTGTACCAAAGTATACGTGGTACTAATCTCAAGAATTGTGTCCTATTAAGTCGGATTCGTACTACCAGATGGCAACGTTGACCTGTAATATACAAATGGTTGGTTTGGTTGAATGAGTCGACTGGTCTAGTGTGTAGAAAGTCATATGAAATATTTTCATATGCATAAAACCATATATTCTAATAATAATGAACGTTATTCGACCTGCTGTTTTGCCATTCATAGAAATTCCAATAGAATAGAATAGTTATGGAATTGGATTCATATAACCATTAGGTTAAAGATGTAAAATGAAAGTAGCTTAAGATTTGAAATTTATTAAGGATATCTGTTAATATTTCATTTCAAATTAGTAACTGTAATTCGTTAATATTCGACCCAGAAAAGTTTTAACCTAAAATGATAACCCTTAACATCTTAATATGGGCCTCATCTGATGGCTCAAGCCTGTTACAGGACAGCCAATCAGATCCCCTCCATAAAGGCACACCTAAAATAAGGTTTATCTCCTCTTTCTTTCTTTTCTTATTCTTTTCTTATTCTTAAGCCTCTAATGGCATAAATTATGTCTGTTTATTACTTTCAGTGTAAATATTGACTTGACCGTTGGAATGTCCTTAGAGCTCAATATTTAGCACTCTTTAACGGGGATCTTGTTGTTCCAACTCTTTAATTTCTACCCATATAAGAGGAAAATTGAGGTTACATCACTAATGAGACTGGTTTGAATCGGATAACTCACCCTTTTGTGGTCTTACCCGAGTCCTAGACTCTAGCCACATGGATTTTTGGATCAAGATATGACGCCATCCGTAGAGCAACTAAACAAACATGCTTCATATCTCTACAATGAGGTGGATATGTGCTCTTCACATGGTCTACATGATATTCCATTGTGTGGTTTTTTTGGAAAAAAAAATGCATCATGCATGTTTGATTAGATAATTAAATCCAATAAATAAGCCTTGACGGTTGATGTGCCATACAATAGTGTTGTACTTTCGGTTCCAAAACGAACCTTTAAAAATTATAAGAGAGAAGTTGAAAGTGAGGATTAAATTGGGCTGAATATCTGTCACAGCAGGCGAAGAAGTCAATCCGGGTGTTAGCTGGAAAAAGAAGGCTGAAGAGGAAGACCAAGTCAGTGGGCTGGATCGCCCTACTACCCATGACCCTCCGTAACTTGTTTGCAGTGTCAACTGTCAAAACACCCTTCACGTTTCACGTTTATATTCCGTCAGACATTTTTATTTACTACGGAGTATCTAGTCTTAGTTGTCAGCCCATGTTTTGCATGTTTAGGCAATTACTTGTTTGATGTCTAGAATATGAATAGAGGTCATGCGTTAGTGGGTCAGTGATACGTGCCTAACCAACACCACAAATCCACGTTCTAGTCAACTACTTCTAGTCTGCCCATGATGTTTTGTTCCCTGCATTTTTTTCTAATTAATTCCCTTAATTTAGCAAGTATAGTAGTGGGTGGTTATTTTTTGATTAACTAGTTTAATTGTAAGCCTATAAAGGCATGTTACGGTCATGGAAATAAAGGAACAGAAAATTATAAAAGAAAGCCTTGACTTTGATCTTCTTCTTCTCTTAATATTCTTGGAAGTTTTCAATAGGTTTTTCTTAGTAAAACCTATATCTATCAATCAGTTAATCTCCAGTAATCTTGTAATTGTTATTTGAATTTGTTTCGAATGAAGGGAAGGGGTGATCTTTTGTTTGTGAAAACCCTTTTACGTTGCGCTCTGTTGAGTTAACCTTAGCCTTTGCTAACTCGATCTTGGCACATCGAGCCGCTGATCTAAGGCACCACGTTCTAGTTGTTGGTGGTGTATCCATAATCAACAAGCCCTACTGTTGGTTTTGAGTGGTGCATCTACAATAGTACTTAGCCATTAAAATCGGCTGTTTCACAACGACATACTTGGAATTGTAAGTATCGTATCTTAAAATTCAAAAAAGAAAAAACAAAATGTTCTCAAAAGTTAACTTATAATAATAATAATATAATACAAAATTTTAAATTTAAAAGAAAAAAACAATGAAAAATAATATGGGTACTATTTTTATGGTTTTCTTCCGATCAAATAATTTAAGCATGAATAGGGTGTTACCCAAACCGCTACAGGCATTTTTTTATAGTTTGCGATGTGTATAATACACGTATTGATATCATCCTGAGTATATTCTATTCAGTTGCTATACCAAGTTTTTATTGAACAATCAAGCAGGCCATTTTATTCACCAAAAACCTCACTTTCTAACAAGATGCTAGAAAGAGCAGGCAAACTTCAAATATAACCAAAAAAATATAATCAAAATACGTTTGCATGACGTCAGTCACTGATAAGCATTTCCACCATGCTCTAAATCTTCATGCAAAGATAAGTGTTATCCTTTATGTTCTATCGCCCCAAATCAACCAAAGTGTCGTCATAGTAACCATGCTCACAGTTTTCTTCCTCTTTTGCTGCACCAGCCACCCATCAAGAACCGTAAATAATTCTCACTGTGCCACAAAGAGCAAGCCTTAGAAACTTGATCCACCTACCCACGGCTCATCAAATGTTCTTCGCAGCTATACAATTAACTAGTAAATGTTCCACTAATTTGACGGCATAAGCACACCTACCACATCTTTGGTTCCCCAATTCAGTAACTGCTGGAATCTTCCCTGCCAACGCTTTCTAGGTAAATAAGTTTAGCCTTCAAAAGAGCCCAATTACACTACCGCATAACATAGTCTACTAAAGATACAATACCAACTTCACACAAATCATTCCTCACAGTTTAACTTCGAACCCCTATCCGCTGCTAGAACCCTAACACCACCTATCCAAATGATTGCTACTATAATGAATCGAACCTGTACCAGTCCCATCACTCTAGTTCAATACATATGCCAAAAATTTAGCTAGATAAAATAAAACAACATATCTAATCTCAAAGTAATAGACTTTTGTTTACTCCGATGACATTTCGTAACTTCACTCTTCACACCCATCGACAACGACACCCAATAGAATAATAATAATTATAAAAAAAACCTTCCAAATTGTTATGTGCCTAATACTAGTGTTACCAAGTGGAAGTCTCATGCGATATATTGGGTCTTTGCCCATGCAACATGCTGTCACCTTTTCTATTATCATATTATATGTGTTTGTTATTATTAGTGGTAAGAATTAAGAAATGGTGGGTCATGTACCTCACGTTTCTTCCAACCAGGTTTATGCTTTTTCCTTTTATTTAGGACTAGTGGGTTAGTGGTTGTTTTCTTTTATTATTTCTAGTATCAGCCTATAAATGGCCATATGTGTATTGAGTATGTATTATGAAAAGAATTAGTAAAACTCTTGTTTCCTTCTCTATGTTTCTATCTGGTTTTCCTTGTCTCTTTTCTTTGAGTTTGATCCACTCTACGGATTACTTATCCAATAGATACACATCACAAATTTACAACAACCATAAAACACAATATTAAAAAAAAAGACAAAATTACATAAATCAACCTTTATGTATTACCAAAACTACAACCTATACCTTTCAGTATGAAACTCACGCAAACCAACCTTTATGTACACTTTTTGTTGCAGTTTAGAACCTTTGACACAAACCCAGTTAGTTTGTATCGTTAAGTCAAGGGCAAATAAGTCATTTTAACCCACTCTTTTCATCTTCTTCCTTATGTATTCACCATCACCTCTGGTTTTCACCACCACCACCTTGACCACCATATAAGACCACCATCACAACAACCGTGTGAACCACCACCACCACTATCCCCACCGTGTCTCCCCCCTTGTTCACCACCATTACCACCACTGTCATAACATCTGCCACCCAATTGAACTCCACCACCGTATCATCATCATCATCCTCAGCTCACCACCACCATCGTCCTCCACATCTCACGTCCTCGGACCATCATCCTCCTATGTTCAATTTTTTTTTTTGGCGGGAATTTTTTTTTGAACCAGGGGACCATTTTGGTCTCCTCTGTTTTTTGTGATGAAACGAGGGGACCATTCAGCTCACCACCGTCATCATCCTTAGCTCCAATGATTCGTTATATGATTATTTAGCTTCGACTGCTCCGTCTCTGTTTTCTGTGACAAAATAGGGACCATTTTTCGTCGTCAACGATGATTGTTTAGCTTCGTCAATGATGGAATCAGGGGAGCATTTATATGATTGTTTAGCTTCGGACGGTCACCGTCTAATGAACTCAGGTAAGCTGTTTTGATGATTAACGATGATTTCGGACAACACCGGTGACGGATTTACACCTTTGATTTGGTTTGGGTGATGAGGAACCGGTGATGGATGTTAACGGATACCGTGGTGGAGCTGGGTGGCAGAGGTTTGTGACGGTGGTGTACAGAGGGAGGAGACACGGTGGGGATGGTGGTGGGGTTAATTCTTCTGTTTGTGATTCACTCAAATTCAATTACACAGAGAAAGACAGAGGGAAGAAGATGATGAAAAGTGGGGGTAAAATTACTAATTTGCCCTTGACTTAACGACACAAACTAACTGGGTTTGTATTAAAGGTTGTAACTGAAACAAAAAATATACATAAAGGTTGGTTTGCGTGAGTTTCATACTGAAAGGTATAGGTTGTAGTTTTAGTAATACATAAAGGTTGATTTATGTAATTTTGTCTTAAAAAAACACCTTAAAACACGCAACGGTTGTCTCTTTCATTTCCTCATATTTTGTCAACTTTTTGTCTGCAAAAATCCCACATTTTTTCATGACCAACCAAACCAACAATGGCAACAACAGCGATCACCGATCTCCGACGCCCTCTAATACTCTCCAACAACACCCTCACACACACATTTGCAGATGATAATTCACCTTCCCAACACATCTTGACAATAAACGATCACCCACATTATAACAACAATATTATTAATAATAATAATAATCAAGATTTGACCCGTTTTGCTGGACCTTTTGCAAGAACAGAAACAAACCCATATGAGGTTTATTGGGTCAGATGGGTTTGAGGCTCCGGTGTCAACAACGGTTGACCCGTTTAGAAATCAAACCCCCAAGATTTCAGGGATGTATGAATGGGTAAGATAGTGGTTTGTGTGCCTATAGCTTTGGTTCGGCTTGTGTTGTTTGTGTTATGTGTATTGATTGGTTATGTTGCTACCAAATGTGCTTTATGTGGTTGGAAAGATAAAGATAATCCGAATCCAATGCCTAGATGGAGATGCAGGGTTATGTATGTTACTCGGTTGTGTGGGAGAGCCATTCTTTTTTTCATTTGGGTATGATCAAGTTTTTGTTTATTAATTTTACAAAATATGTCATTGTATGAATTTGAAGGTGTTGCCAATTGTAATGCATGGCTTGATTTGTTGATCTTTTGGCCACTCTTGTATGTTAGCCGAGTTTGTTATCTGTTATATAGAGACTGAACCGGAAACTTTTTAGCATGGGTCATCATAAGGTTCTATTCTCTCTAGTTTAAATCATGTTTTTATTATAAAAAAAAACTTTCAAATTTTGTATATAAAAATCCTCAAATTCTTGTGACGGGTCAGCGGACCCTCTTGACCCCCCTGATTCCGCTCTGTTATAGTTATCAATTATCATTATTTGATATTGTATCTCTCGTTTGAATATTAGGATAGTTATTGACGTTTTATCATTATTATTAGTTGTTTAGCTTGGTCATTAGTCGGTTAGTTTTATTATTATTATTATTATATTATTATTATTATTATTATTATTGTAATCTCATTCATCACACATAAAATACTATTCATCAATATAGTTTTTATAGTTATTTTGAATTTTCTTCATCATACATAGGGATGCCATTTGCTATTTGTAATTTAAGGATGGTTATCTTACATTTGTAACCTATATAGATAAATGATTGTCAAAATTTGTATGTATCACCAACTTCATAATAACATTGTGAATTCTGGTAGCTATATTTGTATACAATCACAGTGTTGTTGATAACCTTTTCTCTTTAAATAATGCAGCTACCATTGGATTAAAAGAAAAGGGAAACCTGCTCCAAGGGAAATTGCTCCTATTCTTGTATCTAATCATGTATCATATATTGATCCCCATTTTCTTTTTCTATGAATCCTGTCCAACTATTGTTACATCTGATTCCCATGATTCCATGCCCGTTGTTGGAGTCATAATCAGAGCTATGCAGGTGATATATGTGAATCGGTTTTCATATCAATCACGGAAGCAGACTGTACATGAAATAAAGGTAACAAGCCGTCGCTCTTATCTTTCTCTTTACATATGTTACTAGCTTCAAGCTTTCGCTTTTTAACCAAGACTTATGCGTCGTTGCTTGTTTCCTAACTTATAATACTTTGGCTAGCTTATGTGATCCCTAAGTTTCTTTTTGGACTTCATGAACTTATATCGTAATTGAAAATCAGTCGGTTGACTTTTTCTGTCAAAATATTTTCAGAATGAAAACACTTGCATTTAATCAACACATAGGAATTTGATACAGATGTGTTATTTCAAGGATTTAAATACAGAGAAAGGCCTCAACAAATACATATCCTCGAGTGCTTTTGTTTCCTGAGGGAACCACAACCAATGGGAAGCAGCTTATATCTTTTCAACTCGGTGCATTTATTCCTGGTTATCCCATACAACCGGTGGTCATTCGCTATCCTCATGTACATTTTGATCAGTCATGGTATAACTAACTCTCATGTATAAAATTCCTTACGCATTATTGACTGTTAGTACTTAGGATAGTCTTTAACTGGTTGATCACATTTATGTAGGGGCCATGTCTCTTTGGCGGCCCTCATGTTTAGAATGTTTATGCAATTCCACAATTTCATGGAGGTATGCTTAAGTTGAAGATAGTTTAGTTTGTAAACTTCAATTACTTACATATAATATTTTTTTTTTCATGTAAAACAGGTTGAGTATCTTCCTGTTATTTCACCCTCACAAAATCACAAGGAAAGTCCTGCTCGTTTGCTGAGAGGGTTAGTTTATTTCTTCTATTTTTTCGAGTTTTTTAGGCATATGATTTTCCTAAATATATTGACATGATAACTTTTTACTTTATTTAAAAAAAATATTTGAAACTTGAAGTCCTATTATAGTATTATCCTTTGAGCATTCTTGGACACATTATGGATTTGCCGTATTTCAGTACAAGACGGTTCATTGTGATTTGTAATTTTCTTAACATTATTGTTTAAAGGATTATATAACTTTTACTTTGTTGTTAAATTCGTATTAATCATTGAAGTCGAACTATTTCATCATACAAAAGTGAGCCATAAACTGAAAATTTTAAATGACTTAAACAATACAAGTTACACGACTTCGATTTGGTCTGATCTTTTTGATGATGTCTAAAAACTAGCTGTGTGATAAAATCCTTAATAAATTTGCGGCTATACAACTGATCTTTGTGCGCTTAATGTTTCCTTTTTTACTAATATACGTGTCGGTGCAGACTGGGAGAGCCATGGCTTCTGCTCTAAATGTCGCACAAACGTACCATTCTTTTGCAGATTATGCACTTCTTTCAAAGGCAGCTGAAGCTGGACAGGTATATATCTAATTTTAAATATGGATGTGCAAAAGCTTAACAAAACAAATATTAAACTATCCTGGATCCACCATAGAAATTTAAACCATATCTTAAGAACGTATGCAGTATGTTTAAGTTTGAGTGTAGAAAACCTAATACTCTCACAATGCCAAGAAAGTTACAATGTTTGACTGATGCACTTGATCTAGATCGAAGAACGTTTAGCACTTGTTTTCAATACTGTAAAATACTAAGCATACTTCCTTCTTTTCGCAGGAGAGGTTTTCACCCTTTATGGTTGAAATGGCGCAAGTTCAAAAGGTGAGTTTTTTTCTTAGAAAACGAAACCAAACTTGTAGACACGGTTAAATAGAGATATTTGACTACCAAGTCAATTGTTTAAATTACCCTTTAATCCTCACTTAAACTTATTCGGATAAAAACTGTTAATCTGTAATTTGCAATGATGAAGTAAATAGCTAATTTCGGTCTTGAATATGAACCGTTCATATGAAGTAAGTAGTTAAAATTTTCATATGAAAAGAATTTTATTTGCATTATATTTCATGAGTTTCACAAATTACTTCAATGAGATGAATTTTTTTTCTTGGTGTTCCCAGTTATATCATTTGAGCTCTTCAGAAGCGGTAGGGTTCCTGGAACGATTTCTTGCCATGAATCCAGACAGCAGGTATATAATCATGTTTTAAGCACAAATTTGCAGCAGATGCATTAAAATTTAACTAACCTCTATTTTGTTATGAACCACAAACATACACGAGTTTTTTTATTATTATTATTTTTTTTTCTTTTTTTGCAGTGGATGTGTTCACTATCAAGATTTTATCAGGGTTTTAAGATTAAAACACTCTCACCTTTCTGAACATGTCAGTAAGCAAACTACTCCGGTTTCTTTATAAATCTTTCGGTGAATGTAGCAATGAACAAATTTATAGTTATAAATTACAAATTTGTAATAAATCTTTCGGTAGTCAGTATTGATAGTATTTTTGTACCATTCAATGCATTTATATCTTAACATCTGAAATCAAATCAGGATAAATAACGAAAACAAATGGCATCTTATTTATTAAGTTACTTTGTTCTTTACATGCCATAGATGACTTCAAGTTTTCTTCTGTGTTACAGATTTTGGATTTATCGATGTTTGACAAGGATGGAATTATAACCTTTAAAGAGGTAACCATAGGTGCACAAATTCCATTTCATCAGTCTTAAGTTTGTGGGTCTCGTTTCTGTTGATTATTCAACCAAAAAAAACAAGATCCACTAGATTAAATGATTCTCCTAGGTCCTTGTTTACGGGTCCTGGTTGGTTATGCAGTTCTATACCGATATGACTTAAACTGGCCCTACAAAATGAACATCACTTGTAGGGCAGTATTGTGTGTTGCGTTTTCATTGCCGGTTTATGCAACAAAACATTAAATTTTGTGTAATGTTGAAAACAACCTTCTCCAACCAAGACACTAAATGACTAAATTCAGTGTAGTTTTTGGTGTAGCATTATTCACTCAAACATTTTACACCAAAATTCTTGATGTGTTTCATTTTTGGTTAAATTATATAATTGTTGAATATTTACATAAAAAATGAAAATTTACATTATATATATTGAATATAATCTTATATATATATATAATGTAGTTCATTTAATTTTACATGTAAAAAATATTTATTTAAAAGAAGTTTTTTTTTTTTTTTTGTATAAAAAATTTAGCAGTATGTGAGTTGGGGTGGACCAGTGAAGCTGTGAAGGTCCCATTTCTCTTGAGTTGTTTCTATTAAGATTATGTGGTTCTTACTTCTTAGTAGGGATTATAATGTGGGTTCAATATATGCGTGGGCACATTTCTTTGTGGGTCCCATTGTTATATTCATCGAGTGGCTTACATAGTCATGTCGTTTGAATTATGCAGTTCTTGGTCGGATCTATTCACGTTCTGAAGCTACCATTATTTGCACGAGCATGTGAAGTAGCTTTTAATGAAAGCGATGAAGACAAAGATCATTACATTTCATTGTTGGAAGTAATATCTATAAACTTTTTTTTCTGGTTTTTTGTTGGTTTGTTGAAGTCTCTAAGTTTGTTTTCTAATTCACAATCAACATTTGGAGGTTCCACCAGCGCAGCTATCCCCGAATTGACCACGAGTGAGGTTAGTAGCCGTTTCAGTAGTTCAAAACCGTAAAAAAAATGATTCTGTTATCGATTCTTTGTGTTATTTTGTTAATTTGTGTACAGATACAAGCGCTCTTTCGAATTGTTTGACACCGATGGTGATGGTAGGATTAGCAAGGATGATTTTATTACTTGCTTAAAAAGAAATCCATTGCTTATAGCACATTTCAGTCACCTTTTCATGCATAAAGATTTGGATGCAGAAATGGTTTGATGATAAACCTTTCTTTTATATCTTCTTTATTCTTGTTGTTTTATATAGGAAAAAAAAAGTAGTGTCCCTTCATTGAATTTGTGTTATCTACATGTAAAAAACAATCTTTAGTGTATGTAAATGTTGTATACCTTAGTAATTCAAGAAAGTTATATATAGAGGGGCGTATTCATAAGAAAAAATAGTCCAAAAACCGTCTTAGTTAAAACATCTAAAGCGATAAGAAATGTTGTATACCAAACCTGAACACCCCCCCCCCCCCCCCCCCCCCCACCAAAAAAAAGAGGTTCGAATTTTTTTTTTTTTGCCATCCCTAATAAGAATAATGCTTACATAGTTACACATGTCTTGCAATTTTCTACTTCTGGATTCAAAATTTCAAATGAAGACCATAAGGACTATTTTATTCAATGGTGAATACCTTGATATGTTAAGTACTTTTAAAAATATTTTACTATAAGTACAATTTAAAAAACAATGTTTTATTTGTATTCAAAGTTCAATAAAAATCTTCTCATATATTTTTACGATAATTTAGTTGGTCAAGACGTAATTTAGTTTAATAAAAAGTTCAATACATATACATAACATGGCACTACTTCACGTCCTAAATCAGAGGGAATCAAAATAACAACCTGAAATCATTGCAAACCCGACTATCCACATTGCAAAAGGCCCTTCACTTTGCCCTTCTCTCCTGCCTCGTGCCACCTCAGCTGCCCACCCTTCTCCCCTCCTCTACAACGGGCGCCAGACATGTGGGTCCCATCTCCCCTCTCACAACTTCCTCTCCGTGTCACGTCCTCCTGTTGTCGTCTCTCTCCTCCACCTCCTGTGCCACATCTTCTCCAGCTCATCTTGGATGGCATGTGTATGGGTCCATTGAAGTTAGGGGCTGTTTGGTAAGCCTCTTAGGGGCTGTTTGGTAGCCTCTTAATGAGGCACTTAACCATTCAGTGCTGAATGATTCAACATTCAGCGCGTTTGTTTCAGCCTCTGAATGGAATGGTTAAGGCTGAATCATTAAGACTTTTGGATGTTGCTGAACCATTAAGCACTGAATCATTAAGCACTGAACTATGTTGAACCTTAATGAAACTTTCATACCAATGTAAGACAAGAAAACTAACCATTAAGAGGTCCAACTTAATGTTTCAGCACTTAACCAGACAGATCTCTTAACCATTCAAACCTCTTAATGATTCAGCACTTAATCAACCAAACAGCCCCTAAGTGTTTCTTTAAAACCTACAATGTGCCAAGTCCTTCTTTGTTATTACATTTTTAAAGTAAACTTGATTTGAATAAAAAAAGTATTATAAAAAAAGGTTAAAGTTCTGATAAGATAAATGTATGGGAAAATTACGAATCTAGCCTTTGACCGAAGGGATTTGTCAATTTAGCCCCCTCAGCCGTCTTCGAAAAGACGGTTCACACTTCCCGAAGCCTCTCAGGCGACTTTAGCTTCAAAGTTACTACGAACCAATTAAATTCCGCCACGTGTCCGACAACCTACGAGACGACTTAAAGTCGTCTCGGGAAATGGAAGGGCCTCTTTAAGTCGTTTCGGGCTGAGGGAATCTCAAAGTCGTCTCGGGAAATGGGACGAGTGAGACGACTTTAAGTCGTCTCGCGGACGAGTGAGACGACTTTAAGTCGTCTCGCAGGTTGTCGGACACGTGGCGGAATTTAATTGGTCCGTAGTAACTCAGAATCTAAAGACGTTTGAGACGCCTCAGAACTAGAAACCGTCTTTCCAAAAACGGCTGAGGGGGCTAAATTGGCAAATCCCTTCGATCAAATGCTAGATTCGCAATTTTCCCTCTAAATGTATTTGTTGTAGTAAACATAACTGCATTGGTTCAAAATAAAAGACATAAATTAAAAATATATTTATAAGGGTTTTATTACACCCTTATTTTCTATGCATGTCTTAAGTATCTAGCATCCCTAATAAAGATCCGAGAAGGCTAATATGTTGATATGATAGGTAGAGTATTGTAGGGTAGAGCAATAACTGAACAAGAACAATAAATATAATTGAGTTTAGATGTTGATAGACTTTCGTTTATGTTCTACATTCATACGATGAAAATCACCTATCCTTTTTTTATTCAAAAATTTCCAATTTTATTCCATGAACAAAACAAGTTAAATTTTATTCCATGAACAAAACAAGTTACATTTAGATGGTGGGTAAACCAGCAACAAGTTGCGCCCGCTATCCCTTTTTGAATCGCAAAGCCTATCCTGCTAAACACAAACTCATGATTCTTAGGGTTCTGCAAGTCACTGTAGACCATATTCTGCGCTCGTTTCAGAAAACACACCGTCTGATACTTTTAAATTTGAAGATAAATGTTGCTTTCTCGATAAGTTTAAATTATTTCAGGTATATCTTGCTAAGAAAAAATAAGTCAATTTGTTCATTAAACCTATTTTTAAACGTCCGCATTGCCAAGTTGATATCTATATAATTTAATTGAGAAATGTTTAAACTGAGAGAGAGTGAGTTTCTAGCTATACTTTTATTATATAATTAAATAAATAATTATAGAAACGAAATAATATAAAGAGTAAATTACCAAAATCGTCTTTGTAGTTAAGAGGCCTAGGAAGATGGAGGAATGGTGGGTAGTGGTGGTGGTTGTGAAAGGTGGAGGAGATGGAGGGTAGTGGTGGTGGTGAAAGGTAAAGATGGTGGGTCTGATTAAGGAAGAAGACAATGGGGAGGAAGATGAATTTATAAGTGAGTTGACGAAAATGCCCCTGATTTAACGTCAAAAACTTAACTAGATTAAGTCGTTGGACTGTTTTGGCCTATTTTCTCAAAAGTCAAGGACTGTTAAAGCAATTTTTAAAAGATGGAGTGGCAAATTTGGCCAAACCACAGGAACGATTTTGATAATTTACTCTACTATAAATGTGTGGCGTTTAAATATACATAAAAAATAAGAAAGTGGGTGGAGTAGACGGTAGATTTTATTAAACACACAAATAGCACTAGCAAGGAGCTAGAGTATTGTTTACAAGCATCAACTTTTAGGGTCTGCTTGGTATGGGATAACGATTAGATGAGGAAATGAATTGAACGAGGTCATGGAATGGATCATTACCATTTTTTGTCTTGTTTGGTTGCCATGTGTAAATGAAACAAAACAATACTTTAGGTTGGTTGTAGACAGGAAAAGATGAACGAATAAAATCGGTGGTGGGTGGTGGTTAGTGGCGTGATTGTGAGTGGTGATAGGTGGCCGTAGCGGGGGGGGGGGGGTGGGTGGGTGGAGGTGGATGGTGGTGGTGGGTGGGTGACAATGTCGAGTAGTGGCGGTGGTGGGTGGAGGCAGCAGTGGTGGTTAGTGGCGGTGATAGTAGGTTGTGATGTTTGGAGGTAGCACGTGGTGGGTGGTTGCGGCGGCGAAGGGCGACGGTGGCGGTGGTGGGTGGCGGCGACGATGGCAGGTGACGATGGGTGGAGGTGGATGTCGGTGATGGTGGGTGGGTGACACTGGTTAGTAGTGGTGGTGGGTGATGGCAGTAGTGGTGGGTAGGCAATTATGGTGGGTGACGGTGGCGGGTAGTGGAGGCGACGACAGTGGGTGCTGGGTGGTGGCGGCGGCGGCGACGGCGGGTGGCAACAGTGGTGGGTGGGTGAAGGTAGCGGATTATGGTGTTGTTAATGAAGAAAGAAGGATGGAATGAAAAAAAAAACATAGGAGTTCATGAATGGTTTAGCGGGAATGCAATGCCTTATTGAATAAATGATTTCCATTCATTTGACCAACTAAACACACTATTTTTTATTACTTCGGAATATTCCATCATACTAAACACTACTTTATTCTCATTACAGAGATTGAAAAGTCATAAAGTTGAGATTGCAACCATGACCTCCACTCTAAAATATTATTTTTCACCTGGTTCTTCATTCATACTTGCGAGGCTTTTAAGGTTGTTGGAGATGATCAACGGCTAAAGTCCATTTTATTCGGGGCACACTTTTAAAAAAAATGCCTATATACATATGTATGTGTGTATATGTGTGTTTTTTAATCGAAAACTCATTTAAAACTTAAAATTTGGGTCCATTGAATTGAAAACTTACTTAAAACTCAACACTTACTAACCTATTTACAAGCTCAATACTCATTTAAAACTCAAAACTTAAGGTTTAAATGACATATTTTTTGAATGACTCTGATATTGCATTGCATCTGAATCTTCAAATATACCTTTGCATCCATATATAGGAATTTGCCTTGATCTCCTCCAATACTTTTTGCATATTGCTTGTATTGTTATTCAAAACTTGTTGGTTTTAGCTTTTCAAATATAACATGTATGCTAAGCTATGTGTTTTGGTTTCGTATGTTATTTTTTACTTTACGTCACTGCCATGTAAGAAATGAGTTTTCAATCATTTTTTTTCTTCACATTTGTATGCTATGGGTTCATAAATTTTCACTATCCATTATCCATTAAAATAATATTAAAATATAAGAAGAGAGACAGAGAAAGAGAACGTGTGATTAGGTAATGAGAATATGGCTCCACCTTTCTCACGTCGTTATCCCCCATCGTCCCCCACTTTTAATGTCGGTTTCACACTGCCATGGTGCGGTGTTTTAACACTCGCTCACACCGGAAATCCAGCCACGTTAGCGGGGCGTAAGACCATAAGGCCTTGGGGTATACTTTAACCCGCCTTAGTTACGCCTAGGTGCCACATCATCTACGTTTCCCCCATTTCACTCAACCTCACCTAAGAAACGAGTTTAATCCCATTAGCTTTAGATAACCTTATTTTTAGTGTTTTTTGGTTTTAAAAAGGATAATAATTAATTCAATTTCTTACCATCTCATTGACATGTAACAAATAACATTTTTAAATGCCCCTTAACACAAAGAGAGGGTTTATACAATGTCGCTTATATGTATTTTTATTTAAATGTTACTTTATTTTGTTGAATTTCATTATAATAAAACAAAATAAAGAGATAAATAATGATTGGGTAATGATCAGAAGTTTTATTATATTTTTTGTATGTTAATGAAAAAAAGTCAATGAAGCTCGTTTTTAATGTGACGGTGAGATGCCGCTAAGGTATGAGCTTCATTCTACACCATGCTCCCCAAATAATATCTAAGAGCATCACGGTAGCAGCACCCATCTCAATATCTATAATTACACTAAAAATCATTACCTTTTTCTCTCTTTTTCTATTTAATAATACTTATTCTATACTTTTATCATTATCTTTCATCTCTCATCTACTCACAATCACTTTCAAAAAATATTAAAAAATTATGAAGGATGAACCATGTCTCATCTAAATTTATTGATAAACAGTAACTTTTCTCTCTCCTTCACTCACAACCATTTATTACCGGTTATCAAAATGTGAAGATTTTGCCCCAAATAAATATGAAGAACCAAATGTAATGCTAATTTGTACCTATACTGCTACAGTTGTTTTTTTTTCTCTTTTTTCACCCTAGACTTCGTGATCATTCCGGCATTCCCTTCTGATCACTGAGTTGTATAATTTTTAGTTTCTTGTTTAACTAACCATTTCAGTCTACACTACTCATCCAATTTCTCCACCACAGTATGACAGTGTGTATAGTGTTTTCATTTACTTCACGTGTCTGTTTTCTTTATACAATTAACTTCATTGTCCCTCGTCTATGTATCTTTATTTATTGTAACATTTTTATATATTTTTTTTATCATAAGTATTTTTTCCATTGACAAAGGGTAAATTACATAAGGATGGTAGGTAGGCGGGCAACAAGCTGCGCCGCCACCCCTTTTTGAATAGAAAAATCCCAATCTGCTAAAAACAAAACCCCCGCTCTTGGGGGGTGGAAAAGTTGTTGTGCACTACTCGTTGGACCCGAGCCAAAAACCGCACCGCTTCCGGTGCCAAGGAACCGAACGTGTCGAAGGCCAAGGGAACGAAAACATGCTGATTATCCTCACATGCTTTAGCATGCTGATTATATTAATTTTGTTATTATTTTTTATATGTTATTATTTTTTATACTTACGTATTGCGTTAAGGTTCATATGTTTCATATATCTATTCTTCAAGACTACTAACATTTTTAATAATGTAAAAGCAAGTGAAAATATTTTTTTTAATAATTTTACTTTCATTTGTGTTTTTTCGTTGTCGTTTTAGTATAAGTTTTGTCAACTATAGAGTTGAGTTTTCAAAATTTTATAAACTCGGTACCGTAATAAAACTAAACTGATTCTAGCCAAACAACATGAGTACGTATAAATAAATTGTAACCTTTGTCGTTATTCATTTTTACAGTTTTCGATCGATATAAAACACATGTCGATATCGTTCTGTGCATATCACAGCTTTATTTATTGGGTTTTCTCTTTTGATTACTAAAATAATTGTCTGTGCCTAGTGAATCGATACGACCGAGTACCCACATGTAGCGTGAAGAAACCCACTAGTTTAGTCCTATTTACAAACATATGCCAACAAATATATAAAATAAATGTATTGTACCATTCTATATGGTAAAAAGAAAACCTCACAGTAGGGAGTATGTATGTACTTTTGTTATTTTTTTTATCAAATAAATGATCAAAATTGTAATATGAAAATATCACGAAGCCAATTTATGAAATTAAATTAATTTCATAAATTTAATTGTAGATGTGAGCGGCTTTAACGGATAAAGACACCGCCCCAAAAAAGCCTCAAAAAATCTTGGCGAGTGCGTTTAACTGTAAAGCCATGCAGACTATGGAGGAGAGTTTAACATGTCTTCACGCCAGAAAGCGGTGTTTGAATGCCTCAAAGAGGCCCATGCTCAAGATTTTCCTCACTAGACTCCCAATTGACGGACTCGGGCAACATATGTCGGCTATCGAATATGGGGCGGTCCTCAAATACCGACAGATGATTCCCATGTTTCCCGTCGACGAACCGTGTTCGATCTGTAAAAAAGCATGCTTGGACAAGTTTGGAGAACATGCCCTACATTGTAAGGAGTTGCCAGGCTTTAAATACAGACATGACCTGGTTAGAGATGTTCTATGGGATGTGTTACGAAGGGCAGGGATTTCAGCCAAAAAAGAGGCTCCCGTGAATTTCTTGACGGACCCGCTTGACCGGCGATCCACCTTGAGGCCAGTGTAACAACCTGGTGCGAGACCCAAAATTTTTTCGCGTTTTATTTGTAAATTTATAACAAATAGTTAACCAAAATAAATAATAACCGAGTCGATTATGTTCAAAACTGAAAACCGAACTATTAAATATATAGAATAATTTTATGACACGCATTACGAGACCGAACTGACACCCGATAACGAACCCGTCCGACACCTTCTTGATGAGTCATAGGGAGGACACTTGTCCTCCCCATGCTTTGCCAACACCATAACAAAACCATTCATGGTTTTTGTAAAAACCATGAACCCTCACTAGTATAAAAATCCCAACCCCCACCCCTTTTAACCTGCTGAAATATCTCACACACAACACTCACTGATGCAATAGGAAACAACCAGAGAAGAGAGGAGGACCGGTGGAGAAAGGACCCATGCGCACCATCAACCACGGTGGTCTCCGCCGACAGCAACACAACCCACACCCCTCTTCCGACCGTAAGACCTAGACAGAGAGAGAGAAGAGAGAGAGATGAGAGAAAGCCGAGCAGAGGAGAAAGGAGCGTAGAGAGAGAGAGATTCGAAGAGGGAAAAGGAGAGAAAAGGAACAGGAGGTGGTTCCGAGACAGACAGATGACGGCGCAGCGTCATAACATCAGATCAATCTGACTTCAAGTGAAAACCCCATCTTTGTTTAAGATCTAGAAGCTTGAG
>JAUTDX010006497.1:0-30221 GCA_030844895.1 Ambrosia x helenae
CTTAATATAGATGGAAGATGAACAAACAATCTTTCGTAAATTGATCCCGTACAATTACTAGGGTTTCCTTCAAGCTTTCCATATGGTATGTTCTTTTTTTTCCCTGCTAAATTAGGCCTATAATTTTCATTTTTGTGTCTCTAGATCTACTAGATTGTTGCGTTTTGAATTTAGAAACATTTTGCAATTATAAACTCTAATGTAATGTAATGTAATTACAAATTGAAAGGGTTTGTATATGTACATTGACACACACATATTTGAATTATGCAATTGCTTTCCATTTAATTAGTCTATGTTAAGAGAGGAAAATTGTAATTTTTTGTGTCTTTGTTGATTTGCAATGAATAGCATCTAACTTAGATGTTACGTATGTTGAACAAGTGTAATCGTCATTTTTTGGTATGCATGTTGGCAAAATAGTATATGTTTGTTGCTGTTATAGAGCTAAGCAGGCATGAATACATCATATGACCATCCATCCATTGATGCATCCTTATGTACATACATGTGTGAATGAATATATTACTTGCCTACTTGGTTATATTGTATTTGTGAATTGTGACTAATTTGTTTCTACAACAGAGTACTGCGGTAAATATTATAGTAGGATCTCATGTTTGGGTTGACGATCCCAACAAAGCATGGATTGATGGCCAAGTAACAAAGATTACTGGCCAAGAAGCTGAGATCGAGACTTCTGACCTCAAAAAGGTTGCTAATTCTTATTTTATTTTAGTTATAATATTTTCATGTTAATATGAACAACTGATTATATACATTTTTTGTTATGGTTTAATTTCAGGTCGTTGTAAGTTATCAAATGTATATCCAAAGGACACGGAAGCTCCAGCTGGTGGTGTTGATGACATGACAAAACTATCATATTTGCATGAGCCAGGAGTCCTGCAGAACTTAAGAACTAGATATGAACTCAATGAAATTTACGTAGGTTACCTTCTCATGTTGAAATATATATAGTTATTTTGTTTAATCCTCATATGTTTCAAAATTATTGCAGACTTACACCGGAAATATTCTAATTGCAATTAATCCGTTCCAAAAGCTACCTCATTTATATGATCGTCATATGATGGAAGAATATAAGGGAGCACCGTTTGGTGAATTGAGTCCCCATGTATTTGCAGTTGCTGATGAGTCTTACAGGTCCCTGTCATTTTCTGATTCACTTAGCAATAATTTTCGCATTTCTTCAATATATAAGTCTGTCCTTAATGAAACTAGGGCTATGATTAAGGAGGGTAAAAGCAATTCCATTCTGGTCAGTGGTGAAAGTGGAGCAGGTAAAACGGAGACAACCAAATGCTTATGCAGTATTTAGCCTATTTAGGTGGCCGGAAAGCTACTGAAGGGCGCACAGTTGAACAACAAGTTCTAGAAGTATGATACATGACGTATAGTTCTATATTAAAACTACTTAATTATTTTTGTAATTTGGAACTTGGGATATACATTTATACCTGTACATGTATAGAAGTATACACATAATATAAACACACACATGCGCACACACACATATTATGCATACTTGCGTTTGTGGAACTAGGAATCAAGTATCCAACAAGAACACAAATATTGGTACGAACAGAAGTAACACATCAACACTTTGAATTCAAATCATATAAGTTGATTAAAATATGGAAGCATTATAATTGTCAAATTTACATTTTTTGATTTGTTCATCTGGATGCATTTGTGAATTTGTTGACTTCCACTGATGTTAATGCTTGAATTTGGTATCAAACACTTTGATGATGGAGAGAGATATACCATTTGGAGATCTTAATAATCTGGATTCAAGAAAAATTGGGGTTCTTAGTTTCATACTGTTTCTGACCTATATTTATGTTCTTACTGGACCCTTCCCGTGCATGTGTGTGTGTGTGTAAAATGAAATTTCTGTTTGTGTGTATATGCATAACATATTAATATCATTATATCATCCTGATTAAGCTTATGCCACCATTGTGAGTGCAGTCAAATCCAGTTCTTGAAGCATTTGGCAATGCTAAAACTGTCAGAAATAACAATTCCAGGTGATTTTCTTTTGTATTATGTAAGTAAATGAAGTGTTGTTCCAATATCATCTCACAACTTGTTTTTTGTTTGTTTCATTAGGCTTCGAATTTTACATTTAGCGTTTTCTAATATAAATTGTTATGCAGCTATCCAATAGTAGATATAGTATGTACCGTAAAGAGACAATTATGATTCTTTTTGTGATCTATATAGATTTATTTCAATTAGAGGCAACAAGTTCGGCAATTTACTTAAGAATTTGCTAATATGGGTTGTGTATTAACTCAAACGGCTCAAATTAGAATGTATTTAAAATGGAAATGGTTCAAATGGGTCAAACATGTTAAAAGTTGCCTAAAGTAATTTTTAGTGCATACAACCTTCTAAATCACTTAACTCACAGATTTATGTGACTAATGTAAGAATAATGTTGTTGTAATCATACATACCAAAATAATCATCTATAATAAGGTAGGCGAAAAAAGTGATTATGGGTAAACCAAACTCAACATGGCCTGTTTCAACCAATGATATAAAAAAGGACCTACTCCAACGTGAACCTGCTTTCACTTGTTACCCAGTTTTTTCGACCACCCATATATTGCACCTCTATATCAAACCAAAAACAAGTTACAGTATATGTTACATTGTTACCCTGTCATTCTTCAAATTTAACATCAAAGTTCTATTGTCTTCAAAATGTTTCAGTCGTTTTGGAAAATTTGTTGAAATCCAATTTGATAAGCATGGGAGAATATCAGGAGCAGCCATAAGGACCTATCTTCTAGAAAGGTCTCGTGTTTGCCAAATAAATGACCCCGAGCGCAACTATCACTGTTTTTACCTTTTATGTGCAGCACCCCAAGAGGTATCTTGTTTTGTAACTAAATTGTTAGAAAAATATTTTCTTTTACCTAATGTTATGTATTCTTGTATGATTAGGAAATTGAGAAATATAAGTTGGGGAGCCCAAAATCTTTTCATTATCTTAACCAGTCAAAATGCTTTGAGTTGGGTGATGTAAATGACGCCCATGAATATCTTGCCACAAGGAGAGCTATGGATGTTGTTGGGATAAGCAAAGAAGAGCAGGTAATTCCCGGAGAAGTTTTTTCTTTTTTTATTAGAGGTGGCAATTTTTAACACATTTATGAGTAGACTGGTTGATTTTGGTTAGATGGGTAAAAATTTTATAATAGCTAACGGGAAACGGGTCAAATGGGTTATGTGTATGAAAATATGCTAAAATGGAAAAGTTGAAAAGTCACCCAAAGTGTATTTAAAATGCATAAAAAACTCCTAAATCAATTTTATACGAATTGCATTGTAATAATATAGTTTTTCTTAATCATATGTAATACATTAATTAACTTTAAAATTCCAAGAAGAAAAGACCGTATTTACGGGTCGCTTATCTGATCTGTTAGACTTGTTACCCGACTACTCCCTTTTGCCAGAAAAGGGATTTTAGAGTTATTACCTTTCTCTTACGCTCACAGGAAGCGATTTTTAGAGTTACTGCTGCTATTCTTCATCTTGGCAATATTGAATTCACCAAAGGGAAAGAGGTTGATTCTTCAGTTTTAAAAGACAATAAAGCTAAATTTCATTTGAAAATGACTGCAGAACTTTTAAGGTATATCTTTTTTTTTTCAAATTCTTTGAAAATGTATGGTTTATATATGAGTTATTATGTTAGGTGTGATCCTGTGGGTTTGGAAGATGCATTGTGTAAACGAGTGATGATTACTCCTGAAGAAATTATAAAAAGAAGTCTTGATCCCCTTAGTGCAGCAGTTAGCAGGGATGGATTAGCTAAAACAATATATTCCAGATTATTTGATTGGTATGAAGTTTTATAGAAGAGGCTGACAAAATTAGAAGGGGGGGGGGGGGTTGACCAGTTGGGTAATGGGTCAAAAACATGTTGTGGTCAATGGGCGGGTCAGTTTTGTTGACCCTTATATGTCTATTTTTCATAGATTTTTTTTAATAAATTGGGAGTCGAATACAATTATAAAATTAATGTTTTCTCGGAGGTTTTGATAGTGTTAGCCCTAAGGGCTGTAGTTAAGAATGCTTTTATGCTTAAATGTTAACCACTATTCATCAAGCATCCAAAACCACTAAGATCAACCTTTTGTACTTCAATTATCATTTAAATATAAAAAAAATCCTTCACCCTTAGGGCTGTTGGTATCGAAACCCTTTCAACTATAATCTGATTTATTGGATGTAATGCCATTAATTTTTTGCATTAGAGTATGTTTTCAGTGAATTTTGATGAGTTCAACACATCTGAATCGTTTTCTTTTAGGCTACATTTTTCCACCTCTATTAAAGTATAATTTAAACTATAGAATATGCTACTATTTTTCCACTTCTAAGACCACCGTAGTGGGCTTAAAATTGGGCGCTATATGGCGTGAGAAAAGGAAAATGGCGCCCCCCACACCGCTATGGGAGGCGCTATGCGTCTGAATTCGGGGCAGGCGTTATATTTATAACGCTGGTTTGATTGTTCCTTGACCAATAGAGGGAGGACACCTCAGCACAGGTTTGTTTTTTTTTTTCTAGTTAGCGCCCCTCCAATTTGTTTCCCCCACTACACCCTTATTTTGAATTAAACCCCCGTGCTGACTCAGCTGTCACGTAAACCAATAAAAAAGAGGGGCTTTATAAATAAAGCCTCTCACTACACATGGTCTAATGCCAATGGCGTTTGTCGTGTACTTTTGCAGGCTGGTGGGTAAAATAAATGTCTCAATTGGACAAGATCGTACCTCAAAAAATCTGATTGGGGTTCTTGATATATATGGTTTTGAAAGCTTCAATAACAACAGGTGACAAGCGAATATATATTTTGGTACATATCTGGAATTGAAGTAAATTCAATTTTACATATTCTTTTTAACAAAAATTAAAGTGCAGCTTTGAGCAGTTTTGCATCAACTTCACGAATGAGAAACTGCAACAACACTTTAATCAGCATGTGTTTAAGATGGAGCAAGAAGAATATACAAAAGAAGCTATTAATTGGAGCTACATTGAATTTGTCGATAACCAAGATGTTTTAGATCTCATTGAAAAGGTATTATAAATATCAGTTGCATTTATCCATTTGTAACTGCAAATAGTTAGATACACTACATGCATATAACATGTATGCATATACATGTATCTACATGTGTGGGTGTATATGTGGCACCAGTAGTTTATTTTTTTTTGTTTTTAATATATTCCGTGACATTCTTTTTACTTCTCTATAACACCAAGTGATTTTGGACATTATTTCAAACATCTGCAATCAGTGTTCTAAAAGGGCAAGGTGGAGTTAGGCAGTTGACTGAATGCATAGCATATGATTATTTAAGTAGGGATTAAATGGGTCTAGTTTTCATATATAGAACACAAATAGGTATATAGAATTGTTCCTACAGTTAATAACAAAAGCACTTTTTAATTTGTATCTACCGGATATAAAATGAATTTATTAGTGTTTTTGGAACCACATAATTCCCCTGAAGATGTATATGTATCGCAGAAACCTGGTGGAATCATTGCTCTCCTCGATGAAGCCTGGTAAGATATTCCTTGCTTCATATATTTTTTAAAATTCATTACACATACAGTGGTCTTTCTTCAACAGATCAATGTAGGAGGTAATTTCAACCCATTTACTTGTTTCCCGTTTACCGCTATCCTTATGTAATTTGCCCCCTTGTTTTTCAACGAATATAAAACTAAACTTGATTTAAAAAAAAAAGGTTGCTTAAAGTCTATTTTTGTAATGCATATAACCTCCTTAGGTGTTTGTTCAAAATTTTAGATTGATACTCTAATACTATTGCTTTTTAAATCTTAATGAATGCTTTAATTTTTTTTATAAAAATCATAGAAAAGGGACAACCAAGTGTTTGCTTGTCAACCCAATCTGACTCGTTTGAGCCGTATTAAATTATGACTTGTTCAATCCAAACCCATCTTGACCCATTTCTCGACCCTCTCGTCTTCTATCTCCATTTATTACCATGGTTTATAACACTCCTGTCTTAAACTCACTACTGAATCTTATATTTTTAGTATGTTCCCAAGTCTACACATGAAACCTTTTCAAACAAGCTTTATCAGACGTTCAGAAATCATAAACGTTTTGTGAAGCCCAAGCTGTCACGTACAGATTTCACAATTGCACATTATGCCGGAGAGGTATGTGTTCTAGTCGAATTATGCTAATGCATAATAATGCAAGTACAACAACTTTAAATGTACCTTCTCTGAATGTAATTTCAGGTCCAGTATCAATCCAACCAATTTATTGACAAAAATAAAGACTATGTGGTCCCTGAACACCAAGACTTGTTGGGTGATTCCAAATGTTCCTTTGTAGCTGGCCTTTTCCCTCCTATTGCAGAAGAATCTCCCAAATCTTCCAAGTTTTCTTCAATTGGGTCTCGGTTTAAGGTATCTTTAATATGTATGGGGTGTTTAGAGTTGCTTACATAAACACTTATATGCCTCTTTCTTTTTTCTGTCAAAATCACCCTTAAGGACAATGTAGTTTCTACCTTTTTATTACACAATTACCCCTTCTGCATGTTTTGTACATTAACAGTCAACTAATTGATGCAGTTGCAATTGCAACAACTGATGGAGACACTAAGTGCAACAGAACCTCATTATATTAGATGTGTAAAGCCAAATAATCAACTTAAACCTGCCATATTTGAGAATGTCAACATCTTGCAACAATTACGCTGTGGGGTGAGTACACAAATTTAAAATTTTCTTTTTTCTTTTACTGTTTATTAAAGTTGGCCAATGGGTGGGGCGGACGGTTTGGATTTCAAGCCATAACAGGTTAAATTCAAAACGGGTATTTGTATTGCTAACAGTATATGTATTACATATGAGTGCAAACATTATATTACTACAGATGGCATTTTTCACCTGATCACCCATGAATGAGTCCAACTTGGTTGAGGACTTGAGTCTTTATCTCAAAACAGGTTGAAAATCCATGTGTACTTTTATCCTCCTAAATCGTTTTATTCAAAGCGTTAGATAACATTTGTAATCATATTAGTTACTAAAAACGGACAAAAAGGTAACGGATTTCTTTCTTTTACTTGGCCATATGTAAAAATGACGGATTCAGTCTGAGTCTTTTTTGATTCGTTACCTAAAAGAATTATTTTTGGATGTTGTAAGAATTTGACCCATCCAACGCATTTGATCAGTTTCATTTATAACTAACTGTATGTGATTACTTATTCTGTTTTATAGGGTGTTTTAGAGGCAATCAGAATCAGTTGCGCTGGTTATCCTACTCGCCGTCCTTTCTTTGAGTTTGTAAACAGATTTGGACTTCTTGCCCCTGAAGTGTTAATAGGATGGTAGATCTTTTCTTCACCCTCAAATGTAACAGTAATTTATATCCAGTTTTTTTCATTAAATTTGAGAAATTTTACGTTTTACAACATTTCCTACTGTCTCAATCAGCTTTGATGAAAGGTTGCATGTGGAAAGATTCTAGAAAAGAAAGGAATCAAAGGCTTTCAGGTATTAATGCGGGCGCGCGCGCACACACACACATATATATACACATATGTATCTAAATGTGTGACTAAAATCTGACAGCCACATTATATTTAATACAGGTTGGTAAAACTAAGGTTTTCCTGAGAGCTGGACAGATGGCGGAATTAGATGCAAGGAGAACTGAAGTCCTCAGTAATGCAGCACAAATTATTCAAAGGCGAATTCTAACTCATATTGCTCACAAACAGTTCATTGACACTCGGAAGGGTTCAGTTGTCTTGCAATCTTTTTGCCGAGGTGAAATTCATACTACTTGATCTTAGAGGTGGAAAATGGGTCAGGTCAGACGGGTTGGGTACGGATCATGAGGACAGTTGTTTGGGATGTAGGGAGTAAATCATGAGAGTTAAGGGAGTGTCAAATATGATTACAAAAGTAATATTACTTCACTAATGTTATGATCTTTTATGAGAAATAAATCAGTAGAATTTGTGCATTAAAAATACATTTTGCACTGTTTTTGACCTCGCAAATACGTTTTTTAAGTTATTGATCCGTTAAGAGATGTTTATAATATTTATTAGGGTTTAGTTGTGTACAACCCATGGTGTGAGATAGACGTTTAGGGACCCACTCACACTATCACTAAAAATCAACCAATCACGAGTTGTCACCTCATTTCACCCAATCTATCACACCGTCACTAAATCACTTGCAACACCCATCACACTCATCACTAACCAACCAATCACCACATGCCACTTCACTCCCCCTTGCACCACAAACTCTCTCCACAATTGTGATGTATATCACTGAAAATTTATCACTACTGTGATGGGAGGTGGTGGGGGCAATGTTTCACGGTCACCGCAACCATCACTAACATCATCTGCCCCCAATCCCCTAGACCCTTATAGGGTGTCTTTATTGGGTTTCTTATTGTATATACTAAGGGTTCCTTCTTGTATATACCGAGGGTTCCCCTACATTGTAATTATTCAGTTAAATATATTCATCCACTATACAAGAGATATTGACCCATTCGTAAATGGGCAAATGCCTACTCTAGTTGATCTACTCTCTTATTTCATAATCATCTTCTTTAAGACTACGTACTCTTAAAGACTCCAATAGCTATAATTATTATTATTCAAACTGTATGCATTTAACTCCAATGACTTTTAGGTAGATTGGCTGGCAATCGTTTTGAAGAACTGAGAAGGATAACAGCAGCAATAAAAATAGAGAAACACTTCCGTAAATACCATGCTTCCAAAGTCTACAGTAAGCTCCGTGTGTCAACGCTTAAGATGCAAGCAACCATACGTGCAATGAAGGCTTGGAAGGAATTTAAAAGAAAGAAACAAACAAAAGCCATAATCAAGATGCAGGTTAATTTGATAATAAAAACTGGCACACATTTTACCATTTATTTTGCATATTCGTAGCAAAATGGCTGGGTTGGGTATCGGACTGAACTAGCTTTGGCTAAAAAATGGACGAGTTTTTTTTTTTTTTTTTTTTTTTTATATCAGGTCAGGTTGACCTGCAAACACGTTTTTATCTATTAATTTATAGAATAATCCAAACAAGTGATGTTTAAAATACTATTAGTAAGTGTTACTATTACAACAATAATCTAAGTTTTGAATCAAAATTATTCAAGAGGTTTTATGCATTTATATTACATTTTCGGTGACTTTCAATTGGTTTCCATCTTAGAATTGTTTAAATTTACCATTCTGACCCATTAGAGGCAAAGTATCTATAGATTGACATGTTTACCCATATATAGGTTTATATTGTCACGATGCAGTGTATTATAGTCATTAAATTTACAACATAGCTAAAACACATTAGTTAACACCTAAACACACACTTCTTAATGTTCTTGGTATGTTGTTTTAACTTTTAAGCCTAAATACATTGCTTTCGGTTTATGTTTGGTTTTTTATAGGCAAAACAATCCAAAATATCATGACTACGTTAAAAAAATGATGCCTACATACCAAATTTTAATTTTTCTCACACTTGTCACAAAATATGACCATTGTGTGTGTGTATATATATTAAATCACATCTGGTTGACCACAAAAACATTTTGTCGTTTACTACTTTGATTGATACAAACATTTAATGCTTTCAAATATAATTCCCTTTGAGTTGAGGTGAAGTATAGCAGAAATTGATGGGTTTATTATCCATATATGGGTAGAATGTGCCACATGTGGTTTTGTAGCCTATAATTATAAACTGTAAATTATATTTTTGTTTTTTGTTTCCAGGCTCGATGGCGTTGTCATAGGAGTCATTCATACCATAAAAGGCTAAAGAAGGCAGCCATAGTTACACAATGCAGATGGAGGGGGAAAATCGCAAGGAAAGAGCTACGACAACTTAAAACGGTTGGTTTCAATATTTCTAAATTTCATTAGTCATGTTTGAGATACAGAACTAGATATGAAATTTATCTTACTTTTCCGCAGAAAGCACGGGATACAGGTGCCCTTAAAGAAGCAAAAGATAAACTTCAAAAACAACTGGAGGAGTTAACATGGCGTTTGCAGTTGGAAAAGCGCTTAAGGGTAAGCTGTATTGATGTTTAGTTAATAAAAACATAACTTCTCTTGGTACACTTTGTATTATTCAAAATAGATGGGTTGGTTGGGTAATGATTTAAAATGGGTTTGGATCTTGGTGATTCTTCATTACATGTCAACACGGGTGGGCTGACCTGTCCAGTTTTTCCACATATAACTAGTTACTAGTGTATCAAATATGATTAAGTCTATTATATCAGTAAGAGTCAATGTCATAGAATAGCAATATACTTACGCTCGTGGGCTATTTTTGTAATTAATTTAATGTCTTTATACTTTTCTGAAATGGGTTAGTTTGTAAGTTAGTGGACAACTACACGTTCAACATGATTCATCTTAATATAACATTTTTTGATTTTATCTGTTAGAGATAAAACACAACCCGAACCAATCAATTCTTAAGTAAATGGGTTAAAATTTAAAACTGCCACCTAATTTATTATAATGAACATACATGTTGTAATGGCTAATAATGTTGAACTCATAATATCTCCAGACCGACTTAGAAGAAGCAAAAGCCAGTGAAGCTAACAAGTTCAGAAATTCTTTGCAATCTTTGGAAAAAAAACTGGAGGAAGCAAATGCAACAATAATAAAGGAAAAAGAGGCAGCAAGGAAAGCTATTGAAGAAGCACCTCCTGTTATTCAAGAAAAAATAGTAGTCATTGAAGATACTAAAACAATTGAATCCCTCACTGCAGAAATCAAAGATTTAAAGGTAATTTAGTTTTATCAAAAATTAATGAATTAGTGGAGTATAATAATACTATATAAAGATTTAATGGGGTTGACTGTCATAAATAGGATTCCAATCCCACCTGGTATTATCATTTTATTTTATTGATCATGAAATGCGTCATTTTTTCCATGCAGACGTTGTTGGAATCTGAAAAGCAACATTCTGCTGATTTAGAAAAGAAATATGCTCAATCTCAAGAGCGTAGTGAAGACGCACTCAAGAAGTTGGAAGATTCAGAAGATAAAGTCCAACACTTACAAGATTCTTTGAGCAGGTTCTTTTAACCAACACTGATCGAGATGCCCTCTTTAATCTTTCTATATACCCTCCTCATGTTTGTTTTATTTTCATATTCTACATAGGCTGGAAGAGAAACTACAGAATATTGATTCAGAAAATAAAGTTTTTCGCCAACAAGCTGTCTCAATGGCACCTAATAAGTTTCTCTTACGTTCCAAATCTATCATTCAGGTTATTTCTTCTTTTCTTTTTTTCCTCTTTTGACAAATTTACTTATCAGATGTCACACAATAATTGCTAATTGTGTCAAAACTCACACGGGTCGAACAGATCAAACGGGGCTGAAACTTTCATACAGTGTATATGCTTGCAGTCCTCTAATTTGTTTTATTTAAATTCAGGCATCTTCTTACTTTATATATATATATAGTATAGTATATATTTATGTAGTTCAAAAGAAATCAGAAAGAGAAATATTATGCGGTCAACCCAACCTATTTGACCCACATTTATAAGTTACCCGTTCTGACCAGTTACCCTGTTCACAGCCCACTCATACGAAAACCAGTTAATTGTGTAGAATTTAATGATTAATGGTTAAGCAATTCAACTGGATTGAAATGTAAAAATTATATTTCGGTACATCAATAATATGATGTTCATAATCATATTTAATATGTTTTTATTTTTAAATTCAAAAGAAGTTGGACAAATATGGTTGGCGGTGTTCTGATCTGAATGTTTTTCCTCTTACTTTAACCATGGTTCTATATAATCAGTCCCAACTTTCAATCTTTTTGCAGAGGTCGGAGAACAGTCACTTATTTGGAGACACAAAGCCACCTCTGGTATTATTTCTCTTGTACACAACTCTAAAGAGATCAAATGTATTTTTACAACTATATTTTTCCAACTGTTATCTTTTGTTTTTGTCTTATTTGATTTCAGGAACTGCATAGCATGTCGATGAACCAAAGGGATCTTTCAGAACTCGATGACAAACCACAAAAGTCACTTAACGAAAAACAGATAGAGAATCAAGAGTTGCTAATCAAATGCATTGCACAACGTATAGGATTTGCAGGAAGCAAACCACTTGCAGCTTGTATAATTTACAAATGCCTTTTACAATGGAGATCTTTTGAAGTTGAAAGAACAACTGTTTTTGACCGAATCATCCAGACCATAGGTCATGCGATTGAGGTTCAGACTATTTCCAAATATATTAATCATCTTTCACGTTTCACCCTTTTTGGTACTTCTAAGAGATAGCAGAATGAGGAAGTTGGATAACAAATCAAAACATGTTTTGTACCAGTCTGTTTCACTTGTCACACTTTCATCCAAAACCATATAGAGTGTCAAATAGGATTACCAGATTATAGGATAAACTACAAGAATCGTACCACAGTGGTAGGATTTTGCCCATTGACTTTGTTACATTGGTTAGAATTTGCAATACTTTTAGTTCCTTATCCATGTAAAAGACCCAAATACCCTCATGGGCTCATCTTCTTCAACTTTTTGAATATAGTTTTATAAATATAAAAAAGCCAAGAGAGTGAAGAAGATGAGGGTATTTTTGTCATTTTATGTGACAGTAAGTGTTGCGAGTTCTATAATAGGGACGTCCAATGTAATAAACTAAGTTCACGGACAAAATCCATAACTTTTACCACAGTACGGAGACTCTCTGTAGTTAACAAAAATAAATGATTTAGGAGGTTTTTGCATTATAAATACACTTTCAGCGATTTTAAGCTTGTTTGACCCATTTCCTTTTAAGCTAGTTCTTTTATTTTACTCGTTGACCCGTAAGATATAAAACCTAACCCAATATTAGCCCATTCATAAGTGATTGGGTCTGAATGCTCACCTCTTGTACTTTTGTTTCCATCTGTTTTCTGAAAAAAATTTCTTTTCTTTTGTATATTAAAAGAAATCCCAGGATAATAATGAGATATTGGCTTATTGGTTGTCGAATGCATCAACGCTTTTGCTTCTACTTCAACGCACTCTGAAAGCAAGTGGTGTGACATCTGGACTGGGCCCACAACGTCGTCGATCATCAGCTACTCTTTTTGGGAGGGTGAATAATGTAACTTCATAAGCTTCTTAGAACTTGTGGTTTTTGTAAGGACAAAAAGGATAACGGGTCAAAATAATGGATAACGGGTGGGACGAGTAAGTTTTTGGGTGGGACGAGTAAGTTTTTGGGTGGGTCAAAATGCATCAGATTGACCCAAAATACTTTTCCAACAGTTTCAACCTTTTATAAATAGTTCATATGTCATTAATGATTAAAAGAGTTGGTTAAATAATTCTTGATTTTTTTAGTAAAATGATGGGTGTTTTTGCATAAAATATCCCAAACGTACTTTAGGTAGTGTCTTGTTTAAGTCATTGTGCATTTTTTTTTACATATTTGAGTTATTGAAAGATGGCCTCTTGTCCCACTGAAGTCATTATTTGAGTTATGTTGGGTTTCTTTATGTTTAGGGCATGATGTCGACTTGCTTAAAAAGTTTTGGCCCTGATTGGGATTATCATAAAAATACCCTATCAACCTAATCATGAAAAAAAACATTACCCGAATTGACCCGTTAGAGAAAACATAACCCGAATTGACTTGTTGGTTAATTTTAAGACGATATTATTTACTTAAAAGTGCTTTTTGCTTATATCTTGTTAGAGTTTTCGTGGAACTCATCAAGGAGTGAATCTTTCTTTTCATAATGGAAGTATGAGTGCATTAGATGCTGTAAGCCAAGTAGAAGCCAAATATCCTGCTTTGCTTTTTAAGCAACAACTTACGGCATATGTTGAAAAAATATATGGAATGATCCGAGATAATTTAAAAAAGGAAATATCTCCATTACTTGGGATGTGTATTCAGGTATCTCATCTTGTTTTCTTTTTAACTTGAATGTGTGAAATATTTTTATTGCACTAATCGATATATTAATCCAAGGCACCAAGAACTTCTAGGGCAAGCCTAGTAAAGGGAACATCACATCCGGTTAATAATGCAGCTCAACAAGCTTTGATTGCTCATTGGCAAGGAATTGTGAAGAGCCTTAGAGATTTCTTGAACACCCTAAAAACAAATCATGTTAGTGGACCTTCTTTTTATTTTCTTTGGTTTGTTTACGTGTGTTTCTCTTGCTAACGTCAAAATAAACTCGAAGTACACATTTTTGCAACACAAAAGAAATAAGGAGACTTAGCAGTTGTGACCATTTACTTACAAGTGGTCAATTTGGGGTTTGTCTTTATCTCAAAACTGTTCAAATTGGTCAAACACGTCAAATCAAAAGTTTAGATAGAAGAGAAATTGGCCAAATGGTCCGAAAGTCACCCAAAGTCTATTTTTAAGGCATACAGCCTTGTAAATTGTGTTATTTGAATATTTGTATATTTAGCTAAGCAGTTAATATCGGTGGGAAATCGGTGGGATAGCGGTGGGATAGCGGTTATCGGTCCTACAACCAAATATCGGTCCAAATATCAGTCATGAATATCGGAACCGAGAATATCGGTGAGATTTACCGATATCCCGGCGATATTTTGAGTGCCGAATATCGGCCTTAACAACGCATTTCCAGGTTTTTGGTATTTTTACATAAAACAAGCCAAGAACTCCCTTTTTTTGTAATAACTAATAATATACCCCAATTCCTATTAACCCTAAAACACTATAAATTCACTCATCTTTTCCATAAACCTAAAAACCTAAGATGCCACCCCTTTGCTGAATTCGTTTCCTCTGTCCAAATTTTGTACTTTAAGGTACGACATTTCTCCTTTTTAACATCTTAGCAATTATATTTAATTAATTGTTTATTGTTGTGTAGAAAAGCACATGACCTATCGTATATGTATAAAAAAGTTCCACCACCACATTTTCACTTTTAAAATTGTCTTTTATGGAATGAGATTGCTAGTGTATAATAGGCTGATACTTTTGTTTAATTTTTTTTGTTTATTTGTCAACGGATTATAATTTTCAACTTATGGTACTGTTAATAGGCTGATAGTTACGTTTAATAGGCTGATAATTAGGTTTCATTATATGTTACTATTTGTTGATAATTAGGTTTAAGTGTTTAACTGGTTATGTTATTGTTAATTGTTACTTGTTAGTAACATAGTTTGGAGTTTAAACTTTTGATATTATTGTTAAACTATCAGAATTTATATGATTATTGTGTTTTATGTTTTATATGTGTTATATATTAATATATATTATAAAAAAACTACATAATATTAGAATTACCGATATCTCACCGATATCCCACCGCGATAACCTATATATCGAATATCGGTCCTTGACCGATATTTGATTTCCCACCGCATTAACTGCTTAGATATTTAGCTTAACAATATTGTTTTGTAGCCATGATCAATGCATAATTATTTGTAGAACATTTAACAGACACAAAGTGTTAGCTAGTTAACCAAACTTGACTAGTTACCCAACTTGCCCATCTTGCCCATCTTGCCCATCTTGCCATCTCTAGAAAAGAATACTTTCGCTCCGTCCCAAAATCAATGACAAGATTAACTTTGCAATTTGCCAAATATCTAAAATGCCTTGAAATAAATGCAAATAGAGGAATCTTGTGGACAAAAATCAATGTCATAGCGGGTCAAAACTTTACCAGAATAGAAATATTATAATGGAAACACCAAACAGAAATTGTGGCATGTACTTTGAGACTTTGTTTATCCACTAATAGCTTTTCTACTTGTCTGATTTTGTTGATTATTTCAGGTACCACCATTTTTGGTCCGGAAAATTTTCACACAAATATTTTCATTCATTAATGTTCAATTGTTTAATAGGTATACTTCATTCTCGTAGATTGTATATATTTATGTATATATGGATACAATTTTCGATTATTTTTAATTTTTATACTTCTGGCTGCAGCCTTCTTTTGAGACGAGAATGCTGTTCATTCAGCAATGGTGAATATGTGAAAGCTGGACTTGGTGAACTAAAAGACTGGTGTTACAATGCCACTGATGAGGTATTTTTTTGAGTCTTGTAAATTTCATTACCGTTTGATACAAACGGACCTGGTTCCAAAAAACCTGGTCCTTTTACGCCCACTACTAGGGCCAATTAGGCCTGAATATCCGGTCCTAAAAGCCTGTTCGCTGAAGGCCAACTCTTAAAATTGTTCTTCTCAAGGTAATATATATGTAGAGTTTTGCTTTTTGATATACTATTTAATATTTTTTACGAGTTAACTTGTGTTTACATGTAATATTAATTTAAATTTGCATCTGAGGTTACCTTAAAAAAATACACATTGTTTTTCTTCATAGATTTAACTTGCTTTAATTTAAACATTTTTGTAACTGTTATCTGAATTTAAATATTTAAACAAAAAAACTAGGATTAGTTGAGAGTTGAGACCAGTGTCCCTTTTTCAATCAAATGACTGGGATTTAGCAACTGTTTAAGAACAGGGATCTTTAAGGACTGGACCAAGGCCCAAGCCTGATCTTTGTGTACCTCTACCATTTGCTAAACAAAAAGTACTGCAGTATGCAGGTTCTGCATGGGAAGAACTTAAACATATCCGGCAGGCTATCGGGTTTCTGGTAAATAATCATCTTTGCCGAGCACTTTTTATTCTTATTTTATATGGTTGATTGTGATACATTGTCTTCACAAAAAAAAGGAAAGAAATTGAATAAATGTCATAATTCAATTCAGGTTGTTCATCAAAAGCCGAAGAAAACCCTGGATGAAATAAGTCGTGGCCTGTGTCCCGTGAGTGACATGCTACAAAAGATGTAATTTCATTTACGTTTACATTTTCACTTGTCTCAACTTTCATATTTTGTTTTTTTTTTTTGTACAGGTTCTTAGTGTACAACAGTTGTACCGGATCAGTACAATGTATTGGGATGACAAATATGGAACACATAGTGTGTCCCCGGATGTAAGTTTGTATAGATGTCACAAGCGGACTGGGTGGTCAATTTTGGTTGCGTTTTTATTTGGAACGATCCGAAATTCACCCAAAGTCTGTTTTTCTTAAATGTAAACAGCCTTCTAAATTATTTAGAGATTCAGATCATTCTTGTAATATTATCTTGTCTTTTAGGTTATATCCAGCATGAGGGTTATGATGACAGAAGAAAATAATGCAATAAGCAATTCTTTCCTTTTGGATGACGATTCCAGGTTACTTTCTCCTACTTATAGCATCTTGATCTGTTTTTATAGATATGTTTATTTTCATTGGATTTGTATAGATCGCTTGGCCCACTAGAGGTCACAAAATGGGAAGGGCCAGACATGTTATGCAATGGGTCAGGCCGAGTTTGGGCTGACCCATCAACAATTTTTCGTTTTTATGATATTAGAACTAACTAATGCGTTAATTAAGATCATAAAAGCTATATTGCTAAAATAATGTAAAGTGATTTTGGAGGTTTTAGGCAGCACTAGGTTGACTTTTGACCCGATCAACCTCTAGATTTTGGAATGCGATAATTGCAGCATTCGAGATTCAAGCAATATCAAGATTGTGGATATTTATGTCAACTTTTTCATGATTTTTTTACAGCATTCCATTTTCAGTTGATGATATATCAAAGTCAATGGATCAAATAGAACTCTCTGATATCGAACCACCACCTTTAATCGAGAGAACTCGGGCTTTAGCTTTTTGTTGCCAGAAGCCGACTAACCAACATTTTTACCTATTTGAGCTTAATCCTTCTCGGGTGCTAAATCTCTTCAATAAAAGAACAATTTTGAAGAAATTTGATTGGCGACCGATCTCCTATGTGTATTCATTATCATATTTTTGTATAACTAAACCCTCATGTTTCTTGTAAATAAGGATTACATATTACAGTATTAGTGGAATGGTCTTTAGATTCATCTCCATCTCATTTGTCAAAAGCATCAAAAATTCCTCAAAAAAAAATCAGCTTATACGTATTTATTTCTTTTCTTCTATAATTTAACCATCAAACCTCCAACACTAATCCGCTAACCGACGTCTTGGGTTGCAAGTTTCGGGTTTGACGGGTTCTTGACTCACATGCGTGCGTTAAAGATACCAACCTAATCTAGGACATGCTTTTGTGTTATTTGTTTGTTAAAAGCGTTAATATGTCGTAATCAAATAGTTAATAAAATTGTAGTATAGTTTTTGCGTATTTTTTAAATTCTATTTTAGCTTTACATTTATTTACAAGCTGAATGTTGAGTTTTAAAGAGTGAGGGTAAAAGTAACCAAAAGGATAAGAATACAGATCATAGCTTACATTACTAAAAGATTGATACATAAAAAAAGCTCCTTATTAGCTTTTTGAAAACAAGGGTATCGATGCAAATCCAGTGATTGAAAATATTTAGCAGCTGGACCAAAATTGGCTATTAGATCTAGAGTTTATATATCCAAGTTATATTTATATTTAAGCGTATTTGATATTATTATTATTATTTTGTAATGTGATCAGGCCCCTCTTGAATCCGGCTGGCTGCTATCGTGTTTGTTTTTTGTTTTAATCTAATCAGAATTCCAGTTTCTATCAGATAGATTGGTCAACCAGTTTAGTTTTAGACTCAACTCAGTCGAGGTCAAGGAGTTGCCACCCCAAAGTTTTACTAAAATAGATAACTGTTCATACATACATCTAAAATTCTTGTGTTTTTGTACCCAAGCTCAATAAATGTAACTTGATGGAAAAAACAAAATTGATTGTACAATAACACTCATATGTCAAGGCAAGCTTACATAGTTCAGAAAAGAAGCTAAAACAAAATTCAACTTTTACTAAATAAAATATATGGAACATCTAAGATAATTTTCGCGAGAAATTTTTTAACCCGCATCCAATGCATTTAAGCATGACAGTACCTGTTGCTGGCTCTGGCTTTATTACAAATTTAACACCCAAAAAGTCTCTGATATTTCTCAGTGTTTGAATCCCATAAGGTACAAGCTTTCCTACACGAACCTTTGATACATCTTGTGGGCATAACGCACATAAAAGAAATAACAAACCCTGCAATTCAAATAAAATATAATTATTATCAACAGACTCGAAAGAATAACAAAAAACCCAAAAGAATTGAGTTATCTTGAGGTTATATCTTATCTCTAACGGGTCGGACATTATCAGTAGTTACATAAGAAGTAGACTTGACAATTTCAAAGCTGTTACTTTGGAATGGCAACTTAGGCATATTTTATCTCTTATCGGGGTTGGACAGTTAAAATTATAAAATGAAGAAGGTTAAAATGAAACATATCAAGTGGGTCAACCGAAATGCATTTTTAAACGTTTTATTAAAGAGTGAATTTCATTTATACCCCTCAAAGCGCCTCAAAATATCATTCATGTATTATAACATTTTGCAAGTTTCAAGGGGTTGTATATGAAATCCTCCTTGTAAAAATAAGTAGATTATTTCATTTTAAAAAAATAAACATTTTTATTTGAAAATAATAAAATCTTTAACAATTTTTTATATTAATATATACATAAGAAAAACAATAGCTTTAGACAAGACATTTTCAATCAATCTCGTGGCAAAATTCAGATACAAACCTGGTGTGTAGAATCTATAACGCCACCTTGTTCAATCTCGCTAAGTAAAAGGGATGCAATTTCCTCACCAACTTCTTCCGGAGGCATAAGTTCTTTCTTTTCATCAATATCCATGTCATCATTCCCTCTGGGATACGAAATTGTGGTGTCCACGGATATGAAACATCCAGATGTCGTTTCAGCAACCAAGGACATTCCATAACCAGGTGAGCTGCAAAACAAGGAAAAGTCTAAATCACTAAAGATAAAAAGAAGCCAATAACCATGTGAATCATATGACATTTCAATAAAAGATTGTAATTATGTATAAAAAAGAACTTCGTGTACCCATGTCCCAAACAATACTTTAAGTCATTGACGGTGGTTTCTTATAAGGATGCGAATGAGAAGATAAAAAATGATACAATTTCAAGCCACAATAACTTCAAATATCTAAATTGAACCAGGTGGAAAGATAGACGAGTTAGATTATAGCTCAAAATTGAGCCACGTGGCAAGGTAGACAATCTGGGTAAAAGGTCAAAACTGGATCAGATAGGCAAACATGCCTACGTTCAAGAGGCACTTTGAGGCGAGGGTCTGCAATATTTGCTACGTAAGGCGTGAGTTGCACATGAAGCGCAGCTGAGGCACGATATTTTGCTGCCTGAGGCGCGCCCTTTTATATATCAAAATGTTGTATGTACAGCCTTGTATGTTGTATGTGTAGGTAATTAATGTATTAAAATCATATATAAAGCATATTTATAGCTAATTATAGGTAGGACTTAGGAGATGCTAAAAACCTATGAGGTATATAAAAAATTATATAAGATATTTGAGCCATTAGTACGAAAAGCGGTGCGCTTTTACGCCTCAGTTTTAGAGTTTAGACCTTGATGTGTTGGTAGGCTTCTTGGTTCTTGCTTTTTGAAACCAAGATGCTAGGCAGTTTGGGTAAAAGGCCTAAATTGGGCCAGGTGGCAAAGATAGACAGGTGGAGTAAAAGGTCAAAACTGAGCCAGACAGGCGGGTTGGGTAAAAGATCTAAACTGGGCTAGGTGGTAAGATCGGCAGGTTTGTTATAAGGGTCAAAACTGAGCCACATGGTAACATGAGTGGGTCAGGTAAAAGGTCAACTAACTCGTGTTAAAAACATAGGTCAGATGGAGTACAGTCGCTAACCTTAAAAAACTTAACTTTCTGCAATAAATATTATTTACAATAATAATCTACAACTTTAAATCAAACAATGTAAAAGATTGTATATATAAAAAAAGAATATGGGTGGAAACGACCACCTCTTAGAAAACCCCCCCAAAAAATCAAAATGGGTGGTAAAAATACGTACTTTCCAGCTTGTGCACCGGCTTTATGATCAGTGAAAATATGAACATCTGGAAGCAATCGATTAAAGATTCCTCTAGCTGCATGAATCATTGTATTTTCAAACTGAACTGAAACTCTTGTGGAAAAACTGATCCCCCTGATCCTTTTAACCATGCCTTCATCAGTCCATGTGACTGCCTGCAAAACCATGTCCCAACCAAGGTTAAACAATGGAGATAAAAAGTCCATCTTGGTTTTAAAAAGCGATAGGTGCACAAAAGCGATGAGGTCTAAGCGCGAGGCGTGAAGTGCCAAGCACAAAAGTGGTGGGCTTTTCGTACCTGAGGTGCAAGCTAATTATTTTTTATATATCCCATATACTACCTATAGGTTTTTAGCTTCCTTTACTCAAAATATAGCTATAAATAAGGTTTCTATATCATTTTACCTACATGTACAAGCCCAAAAACCCAATCTACAACACCTTTATGCAGAAAAATATCCCAGGTACATGAGGCAAGCACCTCAGGCCTGAAAATACAAATTATTTTTTGAAAAAATGCGCTTTATTGGCACTTGTTGGAAATTGTGTAAGCGCAGAGTGAAAAGGCGCCAAAGATCGCGCATTATTGCGCCTCACGCCTCAGGCACGCTTTTTACAAGCAAGGACTCTATGTATTCGTACATGATGATAGATAATGAAGTTTACCTTTAAACTATCGTGAATAATAGGAACTGAAAGGGTAACTTCTCCACCACCATTAGGGGCAACTCCACGACTTTCTATCTTCAAGTCCAAGCCTTGTGAGGGAACTCCAAATCGCTTCAATAGTGGTAAAGTGGTGGATCTAAATGTATCAACAGATGGGTCTTTTGAATCATTTGTGATACCTGAAAAGCAATATGCTGTGAGTTTTGCAGCTTAATCAAGAGAAGGAAGGAAGAAGGAGAATTAAAAAAGATGAAAGAAGCAAGGTGCCTACCTTTGAGCTTAATGGAAAGAGGCTTCTTGGCAAACAAAGCAAGCACAATCAAAGGTTGAAGAAAATAGGCAATTGACCTAGTCAACCCACAATCATGTTCCAGATATCTCCCACCCATCACTATCCCAGGTTTATACTTCAACTTTGTCCCTACACTTTCAATCAATCACATTGTATAATAAACAACATCAAATTTCACTTCCTGTCATCAAAACTTGACATTGCAAAAGCAGCAATTAAAAATTCAAACATGTACTTTTTCTAACTTAAAAATAACTAAATAAAAATAAATACCAGTTTCGTTGATTTCAAGATGACAGTCATCAGAAACGGTCTCAAGAAGACGGAGAAAGGAGACCTCATGAGGGAGAAGACCAGGCCACGTGGCATCAGCACGAATGTCCTCAATCAAGATAGGAGTTGAAGAGAGAGTAGAAAGAAGCAGTCTTTGTCTAAGGTTTTGGCTACCCTTTACCTTCATATATGATATCTTCCCCATTATCCGACGGCCGTTGATTCCAAGCTCACAATTCGGTGGTGGTCAAGAATTTCTTAGGGTTTATAGTTTATACATACAGAATTCGATTCGATTATCAAAAATTCGATTCGACTATCGAAAATTCGAATTCGATTCAATTCGAGTCAAGTTAATCGAATACGAATTTGTGATTTTAAATTCGATTCGATTCGAAATTCGAATAAAAATAATACATATTTATTTATTATTTTTATATATAATTATACTAGCTTTTATCCCGGGAGCGTCCTGGGTTGAAATATCTAAATATAACATATCAATTTTACATATGGGATGGACTGATGCGCTTTACAGTTACATGCAGGAAAACTGTAATCGGTCATTCTAAAAAGAACTAACATGAAATAAGAAAAATAAATATTTATTGAAATAGTATTATAATAACCATACATATATTTTAGTTACATACTATAAAGTTTTTAGTTTATGATGGTGCACGTATATTGCAGATATCGAACGCATTAGTCTAACGGTTATGTGATGCGTTAAAAAATTCATGGGTATGTGATCGGGTATATAGTTCAGGTATTTGGGTATGTGGTTTCGGGTAATGGGGTCGGGTATCACCTAATCCCAGACCCGACCCAAACCTACAATTTTTTTTAAACTAATCTCAAACCCGACACAATACCTGTCGGGTTACAAAAAATAGTCGTTTTTTCTCCTTTTTTATATAGCACTATGATACTCGTTGGAAAGATAATAAAACGCTCGTTAATTTAGTGTAATTTTTTTCTTTAAAAAATCTAGTATATAAAATATATTAATGTTTAAAAGTTATGGGAGGAAACATGAGAGAGAAAATAATAAATGTTTAATATTTAAATTTAATAGATTAGGTTTTAATATATTATTTGTTTTTTTTAATTGGTGTAGTAAGTGCCACATATGATCCTACATGGCATCTCTCAAAGGAGAGAATGCCTAAATAAATGACATGTGGGATTTCTCCCTTTGCAATATATATATATATATATATATATATATATATAGGATTTGGATCATTTGAGAACCACCATTTAGGGAGAGAACCAAAGAACCAGTGTGAACAGGTGGCATTTTTGTAAATATGAAGGGTGTCTACAAAAACCCCTCCATCAAAAAATAAAAAAAAATTAAAAAAAATTTATATCACCTAAATAAATAAAAAAATAAAAAAAGTAAAAACACCAAAATGATTATTTTGAATTATTAATTCGAAAAAAAATTAAAAAAAAATAAAAAAATGGCTTGTGACGTCATATGACGTCATCCTGATGCACATGTGCATTTCGCTGTTATATATACAGAAATACACCATATGCACATGTGCATTTCACTCTTAAATCGCACTTTTGAATGAATTGTCAATTATCATAACTAAATGATTATTAAATAGACGCGATATTATATATAAGGGGTCAAAAATTTTATTCAATGATCCATAAACGGACGTAAAGTGAGATATAAAATACACTCGAACTCGTCAATTGTTTAGTCATGCATATTATAACATAAATTTAAAATAAAACACATGTAGGACAACAAACATGAATAAACTTATAACAACTCTATATAAGAATTATAAAATAAGAAACGTGTACCGCATGCACATGTGCATTTCACTAATATTCCACATGTGCACTACCACTCACTATACGATACTACCTGACTTAACACGTTGGAATTCATAAAGTAAACACACCAAAGTGCTCATAATTTACAACTAAATTTTGTCTTCACTTTCTCCATTGTTTCTTTCGCATCGTTCATCAATGTTAGTTTCTGCACGTTCGCGTCTGAAAGGACTATATATTCTAGTAGCATACTTTATCCTGCTATTGTTATCTCGCTGTGTTGCACCTCTTCTTGAATGTTGAACCCATATTTAAATGGTTTACTCTTTTTGCCATGTATACCTGCATGTGTCTTATGACAAAAGTTTCACAATGAGTAAAATTTTATGTTATTCCCCACTTCATCTCCTTCATTGCTGGGTAGACACGTGGTACGCATTTTGCCATCAAATGACCAACACTGTGCATATACCTAAACAAAATGTGCTTCTGCAACAATAATGAATCATAAACTTGTATTAATACCTACATACACGGTTACAAACAAAAAAATAAAATAAAATAATTTTTTCACACATATGTAATAAATTTATTTTTTCCAATAACTTGTATTGCATATGTGCATTAGAAAATATTATTATATGCACACAACTAGATTTACCCCATATATTCAACTTACAATTTTGCACGTTGTGCCCTTTAATGTGTTTTTATCATTGTCCTATTCATATATAATGTTATATAGCCCAATAATGATACATATGCTCAATGCAACTTCATGCATACCATATATGTAACACATCACATAAACGTCCACTCATTCGATAGCACAAACATGATACACACGTGCAACACAGCTTAATTTCATAGCACATATGTAATACAAAACATAAGCACCTATTCGCATATAATGTTACTAGTTAGGAACCCGCGCGATGCGGCGGCGGTGACTATATGGTAATGTGTAGTTGTTTTTTTTGATAGTTTATCAACCCGGAAGCCTAAGTATGTGACCCAAAACCAATCTTTATAAGAGTTGATTATCGTTCGGACAATTTGCAATACATGATCATTTCTATTAATTTATCAACGTTAGCCTGTACGTTTCTATTAATTTATCAATGAGTTAACGTTAACCCGTTAAGGTGAGATGTTGATTATGCCAATCACTCTTTTCAGAAGGAAATCAACTCAATATATACAAAGCAAAACATAAATACTAATTAATTGGGAGTCATTGTTTATCAAAATAAATACTAACTGAATACAAGCAGCAAAACTCAATTGTTTCAAAATGTCCAAAATATTTTAATCCGTTTGACTGAAATACACTTGTACCATTAACCGTATTGTCATATTTTGCACATTGAATAGTCATTCTCAAACCATTAATATGATTTAATCATTTGTAGGTTGTTTGAGGAAAAAAAAAACTAATACCCTAGGAATTAACTCGACCGAATCCAAACATGCAGGGAGAAAATGTTGATTGTTAAAAAATAGTGTTTTAGAAAAACATATTTTACATTATTAATTTGCATATGTATTATTCGGACTCTGAAAATTACAACTGTAAACATTGTTTATAACATATAAGCATGTAGTTTCTCCCGAGACTCAAAAAAAGAAACAATTATTTACATAGTTTCTCTCGATACTCGACCCCCTGACCTTCAACGTGAGCTTCACATTGGTTTGGTTTCAGAAACATCCACCAATCAATCGGTTGATTTAGCTATGATAAATTGTATCTGATCTTCTTTCCCTTTCCTTTATTGATGGTTTTCCTTAATTTATCACAAACTCATCAAGCAAGAGAGAGAGAACATTGCATGTTCATTAGGCTTTTAATGATTTAATCAAAATAATCTACTCAAATCTGTAGGCTTCAAAATATTAACTGAAAAAAACAAATAATATAAAACATCTTTAAAACATTTAAGTGACAAAATATCAAATGGTTACTTGATTGCAAGAGACCATATTCTTACCGACTTATGAGTGGTCTACTCACTTTTGAGTGCATCTTTTTGATACAACACTAAAACTGGTACACTTTTGAGTATTAACAATTTTATTCAAATAAGTAGTTCTTTTCATGACACAAAAGTATGATTCATATTCTTGAGGCTCATCAAAGCTTATGGTAAATTATATTTCTATATATATATGTGCTTTTATAGCATTTGTTTAGTGGCTTAATTTTTCATGTATGGACTTCGTTGCAAGTCTAGAGAAATAGAGATTTAAGCTGCAAATAAAGGCTTTAATAGAATGGTTTTAATTTCACCAAAACAGAAAAAAATGGTTCATAATGGTTCTCTTCATTTTGCAGTCTAGTTTCACCAAAATGGAGGTACCTTTTTAGGGTACAGGTAAGAGTATGGGTGTACTTTTGCTGACTATGTTGTGTAAAGCTGAGGGTTTGAGTCTGAAAAATAAAGTCTTTTTTGCCAAGTAACATAAGGTCAAGTAGCTTAAAATAAAAATTTTGTTGCAGTCTATATTAACCTAAAGGTGAGGGTTTGATTCTGGAACATAAAGTCTGAGGGCACACAAATGGCTTAAAATAAAACTTTTGAAAAACAAAGTCTTTTTGCGAGTTCAAACAAATTGTGTTACCTATATCAAGAATCATAGTGTTCAGAAATTTCACCAAAGTGGTATGGGTGTACTTTGAATAAAAACCTCTTTTATCTCAGAAGGAGAGAGAGAGAGATTTGAATGGAAACCTCTGTGATTTCAGCTTTAGTAATATGTCTTGCATTTGGAAAGTGAAGAGTAAAATAGTATAAAAAGAACCATTAAAATATTAATTTGGTTTTGAAAAATAATTATGTTTATTTAATCATAATCATTCTTTGTTATGTGTCGTTTTTAATGTTTTTCAACGGTCCAAAACTGAATATACTTAGTTAGCTACAATTGTAGTAATTCATCATGTCAACGGTCCAGTACTTTATTGTGATACCTTAAGCTGAAAATTAAATGTAAACAAAATAAGAACACAGTATCATGCAACAACTTGACTTCACTTGAGAACTTACATTGACTTTTGATACGTGAACAGTGAGTGAACAACCGGAGTAATAGCAGAAGCAGCCAGAGCCACTTCGACCTTTCTGGCACTAACATCATCGCCTTCTTCACATTTTCATACCAAAAGTGACGAATCCTCCATTCCTCTTTGCAACAAAACCCAACCTTAGCCAGAGCTGGGCTTCCATCACCAAAGTACGCCATTTGCTACCAAGGAGACGAAACATTAACCTAAATCGAAACAGAAACATAGTAAAATGAAGAAAAAAATAAAACTAACCCCGCTTCACGAATTCGTGCCATCTGTTTCGGAAACCACCAACACCGTCGAATCAATTCTCGTCATCTCTCTTAATCGGCTCGCCTTCGCAAAAGATGGAATAAGATCGTAACGGGTCGCCAAAGGTTATCATACCACGGACTCTACCATTGCTTCTCATAAAGATGATGAAGAGTTGTTCTCTTAACAACGCTTCCATTCCCACCATTTTGGCTACATCTCACACAAAAAAAATTCAAGTAAGCAAGAAATATACAAACCTTTAAAATTTCAGTAATTGAGCATAAATAAGAATACAGGTTCAGGTTTAAAAGTGGCGTTTTTAGTAATGGTCGGGTCAGGTTTGTCCATTTAAGATTGTAGTTAATGGGTTGATTATGATTACAAAAATAATATTATAATAATAATATGAAACATGCATACCAGAGATGCAAAACAACAATCAGTAGGAGCTCGAATATATACTTCTACCAAGGGTCGCCAAAGAAGATGCAAGCAAAAACGCATCAAAGTAAGGCCTAACCGGACAGCCACCAGCACCACCAATTTGCATTCAGCAAAAACACAGTTGAGCTCTGTCTTTTTTATCCTTTATTCCAACAATTTTAAACATCTAGACTAAAACTCTACATTCACCAGAGTCCAAAAATACGGTTACTTTTATCCATTTTAAATTTCATTTATCAGTTTAATCACTTTTCATCCACGAGAAACACCTTAAGAGTTTCATTCGTTTGGTTCTTTATTCTAGCAAATTTAAACAGGCCCATATGAGCAAGGCCCAGCCCAAACAGTCCTGAGTACAGCACGGCACACTGAACCGAACAAAACTGGCATGAACCAGAAAAAAAATATATGTTAGAACCGGTCTGTAACAGCTAAAATGGTTTGTAACAACTAAAAATGGTCTGATGCAACCTGAAATACATGTGCGCCTTGCTTGTCTCGGGCGTGCCTTTTTAAGCTTCTTGCACCTAGGCGACTTTGTATATACAAAACCCCCAGAAATTTAAGTCTGACCATACATGCCAACAGATACATAGTGAACTGAATGATAAAAACCCTAGAATATAAACTCCTCAACATACCTGGACCAAAGTCTCACGTGTAAGATTGGTGCTCGATATCCATTGTCTATAAAATCTAAACAAGATTGTCAACGTGTTAATCAGTTAGCCACAAATTAATATCCAATGACCAAATAGACTAAATTTGATTATTGAACTAATATTATAATTATTAAAACATATACTATGGATCACTAACCATCCAATTGATGTGGCTTTCAACAGACTGCTGGACCCTTTATCCACAGAAACACCATTGAGCAACCCTCCTTATGCCATATCTCAATTGTTGTCCCAAAATAATTCGTCTTCAGCCCAAGACATTCAAACTTGTCCCAGATTGGCATCAATCGAACCTATAAAACAAAATATGATTCCGCTTATTAACAACTTACAACTTTATAATGAAAATCCATATATTAGGGAGGAGAAATTACAGTGATGAAAACCATTCTATAAGGGATAAATGATGATGATAGTTGAATGTTATGCATACAGAAGAACAAGATCTTCAACAACAAGAGGAGTTGTACAAAAATAAAATCGCCTTATTTAAAAAAGCCCTCGTTTTTTAAGCGCCTAGCGCCTAGGCTTCGTCCACACTATAGTACTCCCTATTAAAAATCACAAGATTATTATTTCATTTTAGTACTCCCTCAACATAGTAGGCAGAAAAACATTTGTGTTGTATAGTATCCAATACTTGTTTAAAAGAAGGTTGACCCAATCTACCAAACACAGTCAACTTAGTTGGTGTTATATAAAAAAATGCCCTCCATCGCCAGGACTCGGCAGAGCCTCCATCACCGAAAGAAGAACAATGCAAGCCTGAAATAAAAAAATAGCCTAACGTTACATATACTTGATAAAACAACATAGTTCATCCTTGGGTTTAAAGGTTTGCCTCTTAGGCGCGAGGCGCAACACCGCTTTTGCGCCTCGGTACGAAAAGCACACAGTTTTTTGCGCTCTACGCCTAAGTTTTAGACTTCATCGCTTTTGTGTGCCTCATGGTTTTAAAACAAAGATTTCATCACTATTAGGTATTTAAAGTAAGACGGTACCTTATTGAAGTATGTTAATCTTGCTGATCAAGGACTCTACAAAAGGATCCACATCCACCTACTCAATCACATAACCTTTACAGAAAAAAAATAATATAGGTTTAACTTATAATTAATCCAAAAATAGAAAAAACTTAACACGAATTTTTTTTTTTTAAATAGATGTGTTTTAAGATCATTACCCAACCAAACCCATTCGATCCCCATACTAAGAATTCCCCAATTCGTCTCGTTAACCAACCAGCAAGCCCGTATTGTGAACCTCTCATTAGACCGACATCGACACTTTAATGGTTTATACCAAGAATCCCAACAGAAAAACGAAACTGATGCAATTTTTCTGCAGCATTTGCAGGATTAGGAGATCCCTATATGCTTCTAGAGGCATCATATCACACAACCTTTCATACTGAATCCTTTGGCGTACAAATCATATCGTCCACAGTCGCAATCCATGCGACTAATCCAAGGTAAGCCATTGACTCATCATTCCCTCTTTCAAACCTGCCAATTTAAGACGTTCAATATATTAGCAAAGCCAAACACACATAATATACAACTTATAAAAATCCCAAATCAAATCATATTTAAACCTTTGGGTCAGAAATACTTTTAATCCTATATGACAAATCCAACAAAA